>MU223536.1:1485371-1497483 GCA_018584345.1 Thuja plicata
GGATGCGCACATGAAGTGCATCCAGGGCATCTGGTTGCTCTTTGGATTCGTTGTAACTCATCCAGAGAGCAGTCAGATGCCCTGGATGCGCTTCCTGTGCGCATCCACAAGGCATCTGTATCCGAATCTGCATCCATGCGCATTTATCCGCGATTCCAGCATCGGTAACTAAGCTTTGAGGCAATTTGAATGAGGGTTTCATGGAAATGCCACTTCCAAACCTTCTCAAACCTCTCCAACACTTCAAACACCTTGGATTAGGCCTGCACATGCCTTTTGAATCATTATATGGTAATCCACTTCAAGGTTTCATCAAACCCCATCTCCAACATCTCAACTTTGCATGAAAATGTGTAACCCACCCCGCCTAGGGCATCAATAAAAAGTCAACAAATGAGATCCACTGCTCCTGCAAAACATTCCCACACAAAATATACACCAAAATATGCCATTCCACCGAGTCACAGGGCCAAACAGTGGGTCGAATGGCTAAAACATCATTTTTTCTTTTCAAGCATGTCACTGGACGTGTACAGGCAGCCTACAGTAAAATGGCTATAAAAACCACAAAACTTAATGACACGACTTCACACCAATTGCAAAAGAAAGCTAACTCGGAGCACTATCATTCCATATCAATTTCATAGCATGGGAAGACAGTACAAAACCGTACAGGTCTAAGAAAGAGGCACAAATCAGTAAATTTCTGGAAATGCTTATTGAAACAAAGTGACTTCTTATTGCATTTGCTTTCTTACAATCTCCAACCCCTCCTTCGTGGTTCTTCAAACATAAATAGACTCAAAACAACCTATTCCAACAGACAAAACTAACTTTAAAAACCTCTAATGACCGTTGGGAACATACTAGTGCAATTTTGCACTTTTTGCATATGACAACATTAGCAACTTTTAGACAATTTTTACATTTTGCACATAATGTTACCAAACATTGTAGAGACCTATATAATGACCTCTAATGACTCAAACATGCTTAAATGAGGACAATCAAACCTTCTTACGTCAAGAATTGCCATGGAAGGCTTATTTGCACCTTTTGTTTCCTTGTGACAACAAAGGTAGATTTTTGACAAATTTGCACTATGGACATAGTGACTTACAAACACATGAATTGACTACAAACCCTTTGAAAATGGTCCATAGGACCTTATTCATGACCTTGACAACAATCAAAACATAAAAGACTCATATTTTACCTCATGGAGGCATGATAACACATTGGGTGCTCTTGCACCAATAACATAGCCACTTGTTATACTTGAATCGCACCTCTTAGTTGGCCTAATCACTGCCCATGGTATCTTTTAATACGTGCATCCTCATTACGAAGTCTTCATTCATTGATAGATTATGATTATTAAATTAGGCAGTGCTTATCTTAATCATCGAAAACATCTACTGGATAATGATGGATTGACTAATCTTGGCTTGGGCAGTTCTTTGACCTCCGTCGGTATTCTTCATGCCTGCTAAGAACTTAAATATCATCACAAACATTGACTTGTCAATGATATTAGTATCCCTTTACTTGTTGTCGGTATCATCATTATAAACATAGTATAGTATATATTACTCCATACGTCGATGGATCATCCTAGCCACTAATCACTAATATCTGGCTCGATCAATGTTACTATTAATCATGACCTATGTGTGTATATGTTTCTTCCGGTATCGATTATTTATGTTCCCATGATCATTTGACTATGCCGACTATATCATCTTGTTGGTAATATTCCAATCGCCGTTGATTGTATTCATTAAGGCTTCGACATAATTGATGATATAAGGAAGTTGCGTATAGTTGCAATGAGTCTTCGACATCTTCCAACATTGATGCTATAATACAATTGCAACTCAATCCAATACGTTTTGGTGTTCAGAACAAACTAATTAAGCCGCTGATAATCCACTTAAACAATGTAAACTCTTTCTCTCTAGATCGATGTTCCTTGCTTCATTCATACTCCACATAATGATTGACTAACAAGATTAGTCATTGTGTTTGGATCTTTTCCAATTTTGTGTTTCCATAAATTTCAATCTTTAATTAAATTTTATTTTAATTGTATTCTTAATATCCTGAACTAGGGAACATTACAGACTCCTCTCATTTCAATGTAGAATCATAAGGAATTCAGCATACAACTTCTATTTCATTATTATCATATATTTCATTATGAAACTTGTAGAGAACATTCTGATATTTGAAAAGTGATCATTACTAAAATATATTTGACTCTATGTAGGCACATATAATCACTTCTATTTAGAGTATAAACTTAATAATTTTCTAAGTATCTTATTTCTGGATACTCAATGGATCAATTACAAGTATAGCATTGCACTTGTTTTCACTATTGAAATCACTTGGTGAGAGAAAGTAATGTGGGTACAAAGTAGCAGTAAGTATTGACAACGTTGGCTCTATTTTATGTGATATTATAAAATAACACACCATAAAGTATAAGCTTATTCTTAACAAAATGTTTACTCATCCAAAAATATGTACTGTCAACAATCAATGAAACAAGACATTATAAGCAGAATCACATTTACACCTTACAAGTATGAAACTGCCAACTCCAATTTCAAGTGAATGTTTTCATCAAGTCTCCAAAAAAGACGTGAATTTAAGCACGTGAGATTTAAAACATTGAAAAGTAACATACCAACCATGGAAAACAATACAGTACTTGTAAATAAGATTGGCATTCCATTCATTCAAGATTCAGAATGAAGTCATTAGAACATCGGAGCAGTACCATATATGTCTTTGATGGGTTGATGATTGATGTTAAATAATTCGACATTGACTGCAAATTTGATGGATCTGCATCAATTTCTACTAAGTGCCATCTGCATTAGAAACAAAAGTGAAGAAGGCATTACTTTGGAAATGCTAAGATATGATACAAGTACAAAAAAATGGAAGCAATATAAAGGCTTTACTAACATGCACTAGGTCAGGAGTATTCTTTTACATACGTGTGAATTTAGTGAGCTAGCACGACTCCCTAGTGTTGCTTGCTTGTGCAATTGAAATTGAGAAGAAAGTTAGATGTTAATCTCATTCATTTTGCACATGCTCATGGAATTGAAATGAATTAAATGTTGTTGTTTTGATTTATATACTTTTACATTTGAACTAGGTAATTGATTCATTCTTTGAAGGAATTTATGATGTAATCCTTCCCTTCTTTAATCTTATTGCATCCTAAAAAAATAATTATTGTGTAAGGAATTATTGAGATTATTGTGTTGGGCCATTCTTCCCAGGAGGCATTAACAGTAATCAGAAATTCTTAGAACATGGAAAATGGAAAGATGGCACCTCCTTTTTAGATGTCTCTGTCAAAAATATTTATGATATGACGGAAGGCAATGAAATTATCTACAGATGGGTAAATGGTTGTTATAACCTCGAATGGTCGGACGCTCTGGTCTAAAATCTTTCATAATATCTGGCACTGAACCTAAGAAGTCTTGCTTTCATTGGATGCTTTTACTTAGAAAGATTGCAGTTGCTGATGTTATATCTGCATGTAGAAAACCTAAACAGATCTGTTCTGTTTGTCTTTTGCCTGAGTCCATTGAGCATCTTTTCTTTGAATGTAAATGTGCTTTAATTTATGGTCTATGTGCTTTGGTCTGCCTGTTCAATGGAGTGTCAAAGCTGATTTCTCATGGCCAGAGATTCTGTCAGGATATGTTGATAAGTTTGATCCAGAGTTGAATGCTTTTTGGTCTGTACTTTCTTGTGAAGTCTTATGGTTTCTTTGGAAAAAGAGGAATGAGGAAGTCTTTCAGTACAAACAAAGGCACCTCACAGAGTTTAACAATAAACTCACATTCTTAATGATTATGTTGCAGGTTTCTGCTGTGATTGAGGTCCCCAAAGAGAGATTTATGATGCTTCTATACAAAGGAGTTATGATCATATACAAAGTAGAGGTGCAATCGGCTCACTTCTTCGTCCAGGCTAATGATGTGCTGAACAAAGATGAGTTGGAAAAGTTGCATCAATTTCTTAGATAAAAAGAAATCACTAAACAACAAGTAGTGGCTACCAATCAAGCCCCGAAACAGCAGGAAGGCCCAACAGAGTGCAGCAATAATATTGTTGGGTCATGGGACTAGAATGACTCATAATAGCTAGTTTGGTGCTTCATCTTAAAACATTCGATATTTTGTATTTCATAGTATAAAACCTTTTGAGTATGGGAGTTCGATGAGTTTTGGGAGGTAGTCATCAGTCTTTTTGTTTCTCTGTTTATAATTATGTCCGAGCAGACTTGACTTATATTGTAACTTTTTTGTATACTATCTTCAATATATAAAAAAATTGGTTCTTATCATAGTAGTTATTCCCATTGCAATCCCATAATTGCAGTAAACATCAAAATTGCCTTGACAATCAGAGTTGCTCCAAACTATTAGGGAATTCAAAAAGAAATAAACTGTATGAATGTCCACGAGTGAGCAAGAATAGGTCAATAGGACTAGAACATACAACTGTTACAATAGAAAAATACAGGCAAAAAAGGTACTAGAGTCATCTTTAAAATGTAGCAAAGAAAAGAAAGAAAACAATGAAATGGGCAAGTGGGGATAAACCTAACATACTAACCTCAAAACAAGTACAAGCACAAAGAGTTGTATCTCAATGAGCTGGAAGCCGACAAAGACCAAAGTGGCAACCACAGCTGGAAGCAAATGCCATCAGATGTCTTACATTGGCAGATGTTGCAAAGCCAACAACTACTTAACATCTATCATGTGGAAGTACCAATGCAGAATCTAAATGAGAGCCACCTTAAATGTGTTGAGCTAAGGAGTGTTAGGAATAAAAAACCTTTAATCTAGCATCCAAGAAGTTTACTCTTGTTCATAATGGCTTGTTTTTCAATAAGACCTCTTCTCTGTCTCATTCCCATCATCATGAAGCTTGTTTTTTAACTTGATTTGTTCAATGATATTTTTTAATTAAATCCAAGCTTGAATTGCAAGAAAGAGAATGTGTGCTTACTTCCTATTCATTTTTTTAACTTTTATACCAAATTGATGTATAAACAGATAGTTTCCTTTCTCTTGGAGACATTCCAATGAAGTTATCAGCATTACTACATCTATGCATCATTGCAGCAACTTTATTTCGTACCATTCTACCTCCATGCACGTTCATATTTTCCCCTATCTTAGACAGATATTTTGTGAATAATCAATAAAGCTTATATAAATCCTATCTAAACCACAAAGTTAAAATTAAAACTAATGACTATTCTACTACACTACTGTTTATCTTGTCTATGAATGTAGTTGTGAAATTCAATCATCTAACTTACCAGCATCCATATTTCCCCACGTATATATCACTTTTTCCAAAACAACTTAGAAACGCTTCTATTTGATGTATAAAATTATATTCCGTAAACACCATTACACCTAAAAGAAATGCCTACAAAATCTTTAAGGTTGTAAAGATTTATAAAAGTGATAGTACAATTTTTACAACATTAGACTCAACAATATTATCCATGTTTAAGTCATCCTTTCTTGTTGGTCATTTTAAATCAAGTACCTTCGGAATTCAGCTATTCTTTGTAGTTCAGATAATCCTGCTTTTGCTGAAATTCTATCTGGTGCATTAGGACCATCAAAGCTAACATTCAATAGATCAATCTCACCTGCAAAGTTACCAATGCAAATGGTTTGTACTTCTAAAGAAAAGAGAAAGAGAAATTTGAATATTCAAATACAGTAATGATAATCTAATGCCATGTGTTAGAATGGCCTAAAAGAAGATGAAAATATCTAAACAACTTCATACATCCATATGAGCTGCATGCTAACTAGCAAGCATATAAAAACATAAAATGCTAATAAATCATAAAATGTTTGATTTAAGTCATCCATATTTCTTAAAACCCTACAACTAAACATGACATTTTTAGAATCAAATGAAATTCTGTAAGCATCACTGTTCCTCCATTACATTTTTCATCACATCTCATTGCCAGTGGTTATAAAGCAGTAATTTAAACTCAAAAACTGTATTTGTCACCTTCACACTCAACAAAGCCCATTGAAAATACCTTCAAAACAGACAAGGTCCATTATAAACCTGACCAATGCAATAGAAGAGTTTATGGAAGACATATTTGGTGAGAAACTAAGACCAAGGAAAAGTTATAGGATATTTCTGGCCCCAGAAATCCTATGGCAGGTCAGGAAATTCTACGATATCAATCCGAAAGAGTTTAGCTCCAAATCTATTAGAATCATAGCCATGGTTTCAAGATATTTGGTATTGTCAAATTAGTGTACATATGTAATATCCACGTAGGATATTTTCTCCAGATTTTCCAAACATTTCACAGAAATTTAAACAAACATTTTTGCATGCAAATGATTTCTACTTATCCAGCAAAAATTATAAACTACCCAGCTGAAATAGAAATTCAGAAAAGAGATATGAATATTGCATTTAAATCTCAGTAGAATAATAACAAAGATCCAAATCGCAGCCACAGAACTTACAGTTAGAATTGGATAATCATAAGTATGAATTTGTAGCACAAGTGAGACACCTGTATGATATCTCCAACGGGCAATGGGTTTCCGTCCACTACCTCCAAGCTCGAGGGTTTCCATCCTCAAACGTGCTGAAAGCTGAAGCTTCCAAATTCTCCAAGAGAACAATATCATACATAAAACCATGCATTTTCCAAATGAGCTTCTCTTTGTTCTTTTAAAGAGCACCCCTGTGTCCCTTCGTTTTCCCACTCCTTTCTTTTCGTCTTCTTCCTCTTTTGTCCCTTTTCAAAACTCTTTTAAATATGAAAATGACTTTTATCAATTTGCATTAAGCTCCCCAAAAGTCAGTTTTAATATTTTGTGAAGTTGGTATTTAATTTTCTAATGTCCCTAAAAGGGGCATTACAGTTCTCCCTCCTTAGAGATTGCTTGTCCTCAAGCAATCATGAATCTGCATACCAATACCAGGGTGCCATATAAATCTGCAAGCAGCTCTATGGCATATTCTGAAATAACTAAAATCATAACCAGCAACAATTTGAAGCAAAATGTTCGGATGCAACTCGTTCATCAAAAGGATCCTTGGATCCCAAAGCAATCACAAAAACATTGTTTCACCAATCTGTTGTGTCACTCTAAAAATAACAGCACTATGCCTCAAGTTGTGAACCCAGTCATCATGATTCATAAGAAACAGAGCACCGAATCTGTCAATGCCTGGATCCCAAACCAATCTATCCATCCGACCATGGAAGTAGAAATAGATGTATATCATTGTACCATCTTCCTGTAGCATCCATCTGAATAAGTAGTCCATCCAAAAGATACCAAAATCAACTCCAATATGCACGAAAATCAAATCATTAGGCCACCAAATGTCGCTGCTATAAACTAGTTCAACAATAAGAATGATAACGATGTTGTCACTATGCCTCGGTGCTAGACAAATAATCATCTCATATGGGATATCCCTCAAGAAAAAATTTCTCCCCAAATCTCCATGCAACTCGATAACCATTGTAGACCGTGCCAAATCTGAAAATGCAATAGAAGACCAAGCAGGACAGCCACTAATCATAGTTGAAAATTGCGCAGAAATATCGCAATATATCGTGCATCACAAGCCCTCCCGATATAATCGCAGTTAATTGCGGCAACGCGTTATTCATTGTCGCGCGGCGATTTTTTACCTGAAAAAATCATGGAATCGCGCGCTTTTTCGGCAAATAAATCGTTTAAAAATGAAAAAGTACAATCAGACACGAGTTAGGGTTTTTCATTTGATTCGTTTGGTGAGAGACGACTTCCAGCGACAAGCGAGTTAAAGGTTTTCCATTTTATTCAGGCTAGTTAGGGCTTTTTGTGATAGGCCGACGACTTTGAGTGATGACATATACTGTGATAAATTTGTGAAAGCCTTTCAGCGACTGTCCGACGGCTTTGAGCGACGACAGAGAACTAAACCAACAGGCCTTCACTCTCAGTGCTGATATTCACTACCCCCACTCTATAAAATAAACTAAACAGCTAGATGCCTCCCTACCATGGTGAATAGATATCTTCAATCGAATTTGCAACTGTAAAATCCATCGCTTTGTGACGGTGTAGTTAAATAATCGTATGCTAAATAATACTATATTATTAACAACGTCACACAATCACACGTTAAACCAAAGTTGAAAAACTCGGACTCGACGATAACTCGGCAAGCCCAAAAAAATTGAAAAACTTGGAATCGCCAAAAACTCAGCGAAAAAATCAGCAATAAATTGGCACTTTTATCGAACATTTGAAAATATATATTTTCTTAAAATATTCTTAAAAACACACACATATACACCAAATTTGTAGAATATATACTAATTTGAGATATCCACCATATATTAATCAAAGTTTTGACTTTTGAGTTAAATACATAGCAATTAGAACTTAGCAGAAAACATAGAATCATTATCATATACCAAAAAACAAGTATGATATCTGAATAAAAATAAGTTCAATACATATCGAAGTCAAACTCCGTGAAACTACAAGACTACAACTTCTGAATACATATTAAGTTCAAGCTTCAGTACGACTAAAGTTCAAAAGAGATCGCTGTTGCTGGGTGGGTGGTGTTGAAGTAGTTGCATCATCCTCAATAGGTGCCTGAATAGGTGCCTCAACAGAAGCCTTTGATGGATGACCAAGCCCATGTTCCTCCTCACGTGCTGCCACTTCTGCATCCCAATCATCTCCCTCCATCTCAAAGTCATCTAGCTGATCATTAGTCAAGAAAGGATCCACGTGCACATCCACATCATCACTGTCAGGAGGAGCAACCCAATCTATTGCATATGGATCAATCTCATCCAAGTCAAGTGCTTCATATGAAGCTTGCCCTCGCACCTTCTTTTCGCGCAAACGAAGGTTGTACCGCACATAAACCAAGTCATTCAAGTGCTTCTGAGTCAACCTATTGCGCTTCTTTGTGTGTATGTTCTCAAAAACACTCCATTTTTGCTCACAACCAGAAGCACTACATGGCTGCGATAATATTCGAATGGCAAGCTTTTGAAGATTAGGTGTTGTGGCACCATAATCTTCCCACCACAGATCTGCAAGGATAAAAAACCATTTATAATGTGGTGAAGATTTCAATAAACTTTTATGAGCAAAATAAATGATAATAAAACTAAACACATGTTCTTGTTTACCTGATTGCAGGGTGTATCTCCTACGTATGCAATCAGGTGAAGAAAACAATGGCCCATCTTCCCTCTTGTAGCTCTGTAACTCATCAAGTACGAGGTCTTGAAGGTTTTCGTCTTCAACTAATCTCCAAATACATGTAAGCAAGCCAACCTGAACCTCTGCATCTGCTCTAAAAGTGTCGGAGAAGTAAAACTTGGGGTTCAAGTAGTAGGCAGCAGCATGAATATGTTGGTGGAGTTGTCCGTTCCACCTACGATCAACTAGGTTCCATATGGGTCTATATTTGGTCTCTTTTGACCTATACAAGTGTTGAATGGCCTCTTTGGCCCTATCCATGGCCTCATATAGATACCCCATGGGGTTTTTATCCCCATCCACCATTCGTAGAACCCTTACCAACGGTTTTGACACCTGGACATAAAAAATTTAACAAAAAACAGCGAATTGCAATATCTGAAAATTAAATAATAAATCATCAATCGAGGTTTGAAAACTTACATTGATGATCTCCTCCATTAGCTTGCCAAATCTAACATCAAACACAGCCTTCACAACCTTCTCTACTTCAGGCTTCTTGCCAGAAGGGCTCTCCAACCATTTCTCACTCACAAACATCTGCTTAAGGTTGGGCAATGTGGCTAATATGCTTTACAAGTTGAGAAAATTAGTAGCAAAGCGTGTGACCCCTGATCGCACGAGATCCTTACCATTAGTGTGCTCTCTCATAAGACTCAAGACCCATATGTGATTGTAGATGTACTTTGTGATATTCCTTCCATCTTCAACCACCTTCTGCACCCAACTCAGTTTACCTAGGTCCTCAAGGAGCAAGTAAAGTCAATGGGCAGCACAAGGGCTCCAAAATAATGTGGGATGTCTATCCATCAGAAGTTTATTGACTGCCACATATGCAGCTACATTATTAGCCACAATCTGGATGACATTACTCACTCCCACTTCCACCACCACCTCATCTAACATGTTGCACAAAGTATCTGCATTTTTCACTTGATCAGAGGCATCAACTGATTTTAGAAATACTAACTGTCCCCTTGAAGCAACAAGAAAATTGATGAGTGTCCTATTCTTGCCATCTGTCCACCCATCAGATATAATAGTGCAGCCTCTCTGTTCCCAAACTCTTCTTTTCTCTTCCACAAGTTGATGAATGCTTTGGACCTCATCCTGTAACAACGGCCCACTCACCTCATAACGAGTTGGGGCCTTGAACCCCTTACCAGACACGGTCATTGCAGCGACCAATTGATCCCAATATGGACTACTTAAAGCATTGAAGGGGATATCGTTGTAGTACCAAAATCTTGCAACTGCCACCTTTGCCTTTGCATGCATCTCCTTGTTCCATGCAGTGCCTTGCAATTCGGGTTGAGCACCAGGAGTGTTACGTGGAACCCAAAAGTCTGATACATGCCTGCTCACATTTCCCAATCCTCGTATCCATGGCCCAAGAGAAGAAGAAGCTCCTACATCTGTTTGTGACCCTATAGAACTAAAATCCCCCAATGGGGATGCCATGGCCTCTGATGTCCTCTGTTTTGTTGCATTTTTTGTGCATATGCTTCAAGGCTTGCCAAAGCCTCCCTTGTAGCCTCTTTCGGACAGCCATCACACGGTGTAACATCATTACATGGAATCTTTGCAAGGTGATATTTCAGTCGGCTTACGCCCCCAATCATCTCCTTAGGGCAATGGTTACATTTGACATCTCCTCGATTTCTTCCTGGTGTCCCATGTTTCCACAAAGGATCCCTTGTTCTGCCACCAACCATCTTGTAAAGAAATAAGTAGACCTAGAGAACCTAGCAAAAAATAGATGATTAATAATTAGAAAGCATATAATGAATAACACTTTAGTACAGTTATAAACCAATAAAAATTAAAGAATCAAATCTATATTGATTATTTAATATTTACTGATATATATTCGTGAATCGTAAATACTAAATTTGTATTAATTATTCTATATTCATAAATTTACAAATATATGTTCATTGTTAATAAATATTTATTAATCACAAATCTATATTCATAAATTTGTAATACAAATTTATAAATTTATACTGTTTATTAATAGTAAATACTGAATATAAATTCATTATTAAAATTTCATATTAAATCTATGTTAGAAAGTCTCATATTAAATCTATATAATCATTTATAGTTAACTGTTATACTATATAATAATATATTATAAATATATATTACAATGCTACATAATATTTAGTTGTTAAATAATAAAACTTATAAAGACCTGCATTTTTTTAAAAACGTCTGGTTGAAAAAGTTTAAACTGGTTGAAAAACGCATAACATACCTATCGTCCACCTCTTTGTTCTGTGCGTGGATGGTTGACTTACAGTCGCACAGTCCAGTACTCCAGACCCGTCGTAATCCTCCCACCTTTTCACTCTGTGCATTGTGGAAAAGATGGATGTCGTCGCGCGTCTAATATACTCCCGCAGTCTAGACTCCAACCTAAAATGTTTCGCAATAATATAACGTGTTGTCCCTAATTTTGCATTCCCCAAAATTGGGGCAACCCTACGCAATTCTCAGTTGATTGCCAGGAGTTTTTCTCTAAGCGTGTCGATGTTACGGAAAGGATATTGTTCAAATGGAATCAGTCATCCCTTGATTTTGATTGTTCTTTTTCCTAACTAAACATCAAGTCCTTTCTTGTTTTTCTCTTTTTTCGTTTTGCGTCTTGTTTTCAGGTTTCCAGTTTTGAGTGGCGTCTTGGGTTTTTCAGTAGCGTCGTGAGCAGTTTTCCGTGTCTTCCAATGTCAATATAAGAAAGATCTTTTATGGTCGATCGCCTAAAGTATAAGCTTATTTTGTAT
>MU223536.1:1507174-1535693 GCA_018584345.1 Thuja plicata
GGTTGAGTTATTAGCAATAAGAAGGGTGCCTCCCCTAAGTTGAGAGGAGAGATTTATTCTCACATACTGTGCCTAAATAGTTCATTTTGGAAGTAGTGTGCTTACGGCTACTTACAAAATATTTAGCCAATAGATTGATTGCCGATTTTTTCGCCGAGTTTTTTGGCAAGTCCGAGTTTTTCAAAAATTTTGGGTCGGCCGAGTTATTGCCAAGTCCGAGTTTTTCAACCTTGCCACGAATATCTGAAGCATGGATGAAGATAAAATCACCAACCAATTAATAAACAACTGCCATATCATAAGGATTCAGTGACAAATCTAAAGGTGAGTTGTAGTTGCCTTCATTATTCATCAAAGACAACTCTGGAATTTCTGATTCGCTACATGTGTCATCAATCATACCAACATCTCCACCAATGAATTGATTGCCATCCAGTGAAATTTCAGAACTAGTATCACTTGGCTAATCTTCATCCTCAAGTGAAAAGATTGTTACTTGATGATATTGTGAAGGCATATAATTGTTCTTGTAAAAATCAGAATTCTTGTGGTACCCTTGTGTCATATCTTTATCCCTCACAAGCACAACTTCTATCCTTGGAAGACCCGTAATCATTTTTATCTCCTGGTTGAAACTACTCTGAAATCTGCCCATGGAATCTGTTATAGCAACTATTTCATTGCTGCAATTTGGAGCATCATATATACATTGTTCATCAAAATTCTTGAGTTTGACTCCTTGCTGATCCTTTTGATCTTTCTTATCATAATGTGCCTCATTTGAATAGAGAATGGTGGGAATACCATGCTTACTTTCATTTACACAAAGGGTATTGATTCCTTCAACAATTTGTATGATCTCCTCAGTTTTAGTATTATGTCCATCTTACTTGAGAGTGGCTGCCATAGAAAACTGATTTTCAGCTTTGCATAATGAGTAATGTGTCATGCTCAGTTGAAGACAGAGCTCATCCACCTCTCTTTCCTTGTCTTCCCCAAACTTGATAGCAAGATCCCTATCCATTAACAGCTGCAAGTAGTCTGATTTCATTCTTTCATATGCTTCCTAGATGGTGTGCAATTGAGAACTAGTAACACCACATGCAATTCCTTTTTGCCTCATCAATTTGAGTTTTCCACATAAGACCTTCAATGAATTTGTGAGAATCATCTGCCCTTGTTAACAATTGTACAAGCTTCTCTTTCATAACCAATAACCTGTCCATCAAATCTTGCAGCGATAAATGTTTTTGTTCAAATTCATCTAGGGAGTATGGACTGTCACACATCAAGTTTTCTGATTTGTTCTCAACTATGGGAGCAATATCATCATCACACTTAATTGCTTCTATAGCTGGTGTCATACACTCTTCATGAAGTAATAATGGGATAGCATCATGATCATATATGGATTCTCAAAGGAGTTCTTCTCTTCATTAGTTTTGTCAATAGTAATCTGCAAATTACCAGTTAACAGTGTAGTGTACCTCTCACCTATAGCAACTGATTCTTCCTCTAAAACATCATCCTTAGCTAGTTGGAAATCATTCTGTTTGTTTTCAACAAGCTCGCAATCAGGTGCATTTGTTTCAGCTTGCTCCTCATGAATCAAGACCCTAGTAACTTTATCCTTAACACTGATTATCTGCAATAGATCTTCTTCCTGAATAATAACACAAACATGTTCAAGTGTCCAGGCCTCCTGACATGAAAAACAAATCTGCTCTTCCCTCATTTGGTTCATACTCTTTGTTGGAGATCCTGAAACCTGTAATCCCATTGAATTTAATTCTTCTTCAGCCTGTTGTTGTTTGTACTTCTCAATTTTTGGCTTACATTGTTCAGCACCTTGTTGACCAACTCATAAGCAATTTTAGAAGCATCTTGTTCTTGCCTTGAAATTGCTAATAACATATGCATAAGAGGCTGAAAATGAGCATCACTCTCATTTATTGTCATAACCATAATAATTTCCATAGCTGCAATAACATTTGCATTGTGCTCTTTCCCAATTGTGCTTAAGAAATATTGAAACATGGTGTGCATTAAGCCAATAAGTCTCATGTCAAGTATCAGATTACTCAATCTGATTTCTGCAAATGTTTTTAGTATGGCAACCCTTCTTGAGAAATGACGACTGTTGATGTACCCAAGATATTGGAAGCTATCAACAATTAACTGAAGTACCTCCTTCATTATGTCTTCTTCATAAGGTTCTTGAGGTGTCAAGATTCTGGTAACCTCCATCAAACAAGAAGTAACCAGCAATCTTATCTCGCTATCTGAATGCTTCAGCCACTTGTGTTGATTCAACGCAATCACTACAGGAACAAGACCAATTTGCAACAAATCAAAGGGTGATTTCTCTATAATGGTCAAACATCCTTCCAATTGGATGAAGGTGATGAGAGCATTTTCCTTTATTTTGTGATTCCAACCCCAGTTTGCTACCTGTCTCATAAAGTACTTTGGCCAAAGTGTCATCTAATGCCATTTTTTTAAAATCTGGGAACACTATTCAACAGTTGTTTGTAAATAGATTGATGTGTGTAATGTTTGTTTGCAAGGTCTAATCATTTCACTCACAAACTGTTGTTTCAATACATAGCATTCTTATGACATGTCAAGGTTAAAGTAGAATCATGTTCACGTCCATTCATGTTGAATATACTGAAGTTCCAGTGCTGTTGTCAATATGTCCAGAATTATAGATTTGAGCTTCTTCTTTTTTTGATGTGTTTACAGAAAGTATTGATAACAACGTAGCATGTGATTACATTTAAAGAAACACACAGGTGTAAGGAAATTCCGACCTTTGACCTGTGGCAAGATGACTGATACAATAATTTGAACTCTCAATGTTCTGCCCAACTATCAGAATCATTTATAATAGCTCTAATCCACAGTTTCAGGAAACTCTGACTCCGCAAGATGTTTGCTCCAACAAGACCTAAAAGGATGCAGTGCTGATATTAACAACAAATTTGAATGCTCAGGCTGTCATATTAGATACAGCTTCGCCTTCCATCAAAATGAACACAGTTCTTATTTAATGCCAAACCAAGATTACAACAGCTCTAAATGTTCTCCAAATCAATATGAACTGAACCAGATTGATGCCACGTCCAAGTTCATCACCAGGCTGAAAAATCCAGCTCAATGTGGTATACAAAATTACAGTTTCAAGCATATATGTCAATTCTGAAATTTTGAGACACCGCCTTCACTATCATACGAACTTTGCAGACAAGAACAGAATTACATGACAGACATTTTCACAAACACTTATAAGAATATGTCAATCAGAAGCTATCACCGGTCCCTTCTAGTAATTTTGTCAAACATTTAGCACAGATTGATCCCTGCTCTTTCATCTACCCCTCACAATTTGCTGCTACAGACATAGCAGAAGAATAGAAGCAACATATACACCATTCTTCACTAGCAGTTATTTTCAGAATGATTATGGCATTGACTTCTAATTGCATACATATATATAGAGACTTGGACACAATGTTAGTAGGCCAAATGTTTAATATCACCACACGTTGCACCACAATATACCTCGACAGCACTTCAAATATTTAAAAGAGCTATATAATATTTGGCAATTTATTTCTCCACGCCAGCAAATATTACTTATCATGCCAACATATATTATGAATTGAACAATAGAAGGGGCCTGCAATACTTTTTTGCACCAGATATTTATTTTATTGCCCAGGAATGATTACTCCCTTTGTCCTAACTCATGCCAATTTAACTCAAGAAACGACTCTAGCTGAGATTCGACAGGAACATTACTTAGCTTGACACTCCACCAAACCTTTCAAACTCCCTTCTGGATGAAAACAATGTGTCAAAGGAGATAATCTGCAAATTGGTTAGGCAATCCCTTTAATTGAGTCGGCTGATGGAAAAGAACTGAATGGAGTTACTCTTTCGTAGCCCAATTAATATTTTTGTTTCTTCCTCACCTTCACAGCTCAACAAGTGGTCTGTAGACCAATTTATTGTAATCCTTTCATACACTAAAATTGAAGGAAGAACCCACTCTGGAAAGAAAGTGGCTCACGGCAACCCGTATCGTAACCCGAACTTCACCTCTATGTATCGCGGCAATCTTCAGACATGTAGAAACAATATGACTGACATCTTATTTCACAAATTTGAACGGGCAAAAGAATCCCTGCTTGCTCACACTTGTCACAAACGAGTCATTAGTAAATCTGTCCTTGCTCAAAAATTGAGCTGCGCTTGTTTCTGTCACTCCAAACAATAGAAAGATATAACAGTTTGGAAGGCTCATGAATTTAAACCTTCGAAATCTTTAAGTTTTGAAAGCTTGAACACTCCAATAGTTCCAAATTTTTATTCCTCCCAAATGTTTGCAGCCTTAATATTATCGCAAATCACACAGCATTATAATTTGTTTAAATATATTTCCGGCTAGTGCAAATAGACGCCGAGTGTAACACGGCACTCAGTAATAATCCACACCTTATTTTTAATAATCTTGGCTCAACAATTACGGCAATGAGTAATTTCACGGAAATTCCCTTGCAATGAGTTTTAGTTCAGGCATTTAACACATTAGCGATACATTAAATTTTGACCACTTAAATTCGCGATAGACACCAAAAAAAAAAAAGGTTCGGCAATTTAATTTAATCCTTGGCTCTGAATATGGAGTTGTGAAGTCATAACTTTGGAATATTAATTCCAACGGTGATAATATTATTTCTAAAGCCGAACTTTGAAGAAGACATGCCCACACAAAATTATATCACTCAAATATTTTGCTTAAAGCTTCCTTATATCCAACCATAGGTCCCGCGTTGAAATTTCAACTATTGCTGCATTTGATAATAGAACAGCACTGGAGAACATTGATCGCATCCAATTTTAAAATAAGAACATTAAAACTCCTGGACCTTATTTTTCCCAAAATATATCGGGCCTGTACAATAGTTTATCTTTATGCTCATATTAAAGTCTACCCAACCACAAATATTTGGGAAAAAAGTCTCCAAATCGCATGGCAAAATACTCGCGCCAGAAGGATTGTAGAAATTAATTTGAAATACTCAAACTTTCCTGCATCCTCTAATTCTGTTAAAACCCCCCCTGTGATATTTCTAGCTAAAATTTTTGAAATCAGTCAATTAAGCATATTGATGAACTCTGAAATGTATCCACTCAGATGATAAAATTTCTTAATTTCTGTCACTCATGAAATCTCACAGGGCTGGCAAGAAAACCAGCTCTGATACCACTGTAATATCCGCGTAGGAAAAAATTTTCCAGATTTTCCAAACATTTCACAAAAATTTAAACAAACATTTTTGCATGCAAATGATTTCTATCCAGCAAAAATTAGAAAATACCCAGCTGAAATAGAACTTTAGAAATGAGATATGAATATTGCATTTAAATCTCAGTAGAACAATAAAAAGATCCAAATCGTAGCCACAGAACTTACGGTTAGATTTGGATAATCAGAAGTATGAATTTGTGGCACAAGTGAGACACCTGTATGATATCTCCAACCGACAATGGGTTTCCGTCCACTGCCTCCAAGCTCAAGGGTTTCCGTCTTCAAACCTGCTGAAAGCTGAAGCTTCCAAATTCTCCAAGAGAACAATATCAGAACATAAAACCAAGCATTCTCCCAATGAGTTTTTCTTTGTTCTTTTAAAGAGCACCCTTGTGTCCCCTTCATTTTCCCACTCCTGTATTTTTGTCTTCTTCCTCGTTTGTCCCTTTTCAAAAGTCTTTTAAATATTAAAATGACTTTTATCAATTTGCATTAACCTCCAATAAAGTCATTTTTAATATTTTGTGAAGTTGGCATTTAATTTTCTAATGTCCCCAAAAGGGACATTACAACATAATTAGCCCAAATTCCTCATGTATATAAGCCAAATTCACAAAATTGCTAGATGGTTAGGCAGTTGATCTAAAAGGATAGGAAGGGAGTTCAGCTCACTTGATGTAAAATTACGAAAGGATTTGGTAAGCTTTACACTAGATTAGACATGTTTTTTATTCAAATGGAGCATTTCCTTGTTCCTTCAATTGATAAAAACAATTTAGTTATGGTTACACTAGATTAGACATGTCTTTTATTCAAATGGAGCATTTCCTTGTCCTTCAATTGATAAAAACAATTTAGTTATGGTTCTCACATACGCTATGCCAAATCATCTTCCCATTGAAATGGTCTTTTAGTTGGCTCCATATCCCTTTAAACCCAAAGTGGAGCTCCAAGGTCTCAAAAAAAAGTGTTTTCCATCTAAACGGTGATGATGCTTGGATGGCCTTAAACTATGCAAATTGTCCAAACATCTTTGACATTCTTAATCTAGTATCTATCCTTAGCAAAGTTGTCTAGAAGTAATTTGAGAACATAGAGTAGACCTATGGCTAGGGTGATGATGAAGCAGAGAATTCAAAGCGAAAAGTAAAAAGAAACTACTAAAGTTGAAAATGTTATTCAGAACTCCCCGAAGGAATAATACTTACTAGATTAAGTAGTGAGGTTGAGGGATTCCTTTAGAATCCTTCAAAATTATATTGGTCATGGGGATAGAATTGATCTAGGATGACATGGATTAGCGAAACTGATAATGGTTCTTGGTACTTCTTGAATTTTCTCAAGGCTAAGCATAATAGAGAGACGGGATTGATATTAAACAAATGGTTTCTACTACCTTCATGCGATTAGGAAGGATTTTCTTTTCCTCCTAGAAAGATTATTTACTTCTAATGGCAATGCTAACTCTACTTTTCTCAATAGAAATATATGTGTTCAATTTGTTCCTAAGACAATCTCTATGCAAGAAACCAATGATTTAGAAGTAAAGCCATTACTTTAAATGAAATAACCTATGTTATTCATGACATGCAGAATCAGAAATTTCAGCAATTTGAAGCGTTTGCAGCAAAGTTCTACAAATCAAATAAGCTAAGTATTTCTAGGGAGCTCTAGGAGGTTTACTTGGAAGCTATTGACATAGGCACCCTTAGGTAAATATTAACAAGGACTAATTTAGTTGATTCCAAAGGGATGTGACTTAACAAGTGTAAGAATTTAGCAGTCTATCACTTAGTTAAATACCCCTGATAAAATCTTAGGAAAAGTGTTAGCTAATAGACTTGACACAGATGTATCTTGCACTACTGTTGCAAAGAATTATAAGGATTCATAGGATATATAGAACTAGGCATAGGTTAACTTTAATCTACAGTTTTGATTTTTAATTTCCTATGATATCATAATTTTTATCCTATAGTTCAGACCTTGTGTTAATAGTGAAAAGTTGGACTCTTTTCACTTCTAGTTGTTAGGTTGTTAGACACAAGTTAGCTAGTTATTTATTTGTTTTCTTTTGGTTTTCATATTGTTTTTCATCAAAAAAACATGGAATTTGGTTGATTTTTTCTAACTTTGTGATTTTGGCATTATTGATGGCTGAGTTTCTAATATTTTCAATATAATTCATCAAGTTTGTAGCTTCTTTTGAAAAAGATCTTCTTGTCACATTGTTCTATAGACCTCTGGTTGTTACATTTCTTAGTTCCATATCAGTCTAACAAATGATATTTTGCATACCAAGAGATGGAAGTTATTGTGTGAAAAGTGGTTGGGTCCCACTACTGTCAAATGATGTTCCATTGTTGAGCAAATTTCTTGTATTTTTTAATTTGTTAAATTTTCAGAGGCATGGCTAATTTTGGCTGCACGATGGGTCACTCTGTGGTGTCTGATTGTGTGATGGGGGAGGTGTTTATTGTAATTCCTTTTATAAAATTTTCTTAATCATTCTACATGTGCTTATTTTACTTTCCTAACATAATGACAATAGTATTAACTCTATGTAAGCTAATCTCTCGAAGATGACACTTAGAGCAACAATTAAATTCATTTTATTTAGTCATGAATAGCTAAAATCTGCATTTAAGAAATTTTCACTTCTATCGCCAACTATTCTTTACATATATGACAACCTAGTAGACTATCTATTCCATGAAAGTATTCTTTGCAACATGTTGACTCTCTCAACTTCATTTATTAACTGGAAGACTATATAAGCCACATGCAGGCTTACCAAGTATCATATTGCTGAATTAAAAGCTGTAATAATAATGGTGAGACATATTGACTCCAAGAGAAATAAAATTGTCATCTTAACAATTAAACCAAATGACCTCCGCTTATATAAAATATGAGCATAGAATCTAGGTACACGTGAGTCTTTTAAGTTTTAAAATTCAAGAAAAAATGGCAAACAGCAGTCTATGATCAAAACAGAGAAAATATCAATTATTGGAATTTAGAACCAAGAAAAAGGTAAAAAAAAACTTACAACTGTGATCAAGGCACTGATGCAACAAAGCAGCCAAAATCATTGAATCCAATCCACCTGAGAAGAGAACAGCAATGGGAATGTGTTTCTTTATGCTTTCCCCAATTTCCCCAGTCTGCAATGATGTGAAAATGAATCAGCGCCATAACCAAACACAACATTGAAAGAGGATTTCATTAACAAACTAATTCAAGTATAGATGTTGAGAACCCATTAAGACTCATAACTCAATTAAAAATTGTGTAGAGATTATAATGTCTGAAAACTGGTATTCTGTTAATATAGAGAAAAACCATTAGAGCCAGAATTACAATAGAAACTGATAACCTTCCAAGAATATCCAAACTGTACAAATAAACTAATTAGAAAACCAGAATGCATTTCCAATATTGCACTAGGGTAAATGTACAATAGTGTACTGTCAATAGTTACTTCTGGTAGCATTTTTCTTTCAGTTATATGATCATTGAGGAGCTTGAATTTATGCATGATAGATGTAACTGGATATTTTTCTAGTTTGTTAAAAAACAACAATCCCCTAGACATAAGCTTATCTAATAAGATTCACTACAATGGAACCCCAAATGATGAAGATCCTAATCTGATACTTTCAAACATGTTTCATTTATAATTTAAGTGCAAGAGTTCAAAATTTATAGCCTACAACATGAAGCAAATATCAAAGATTCAAACCATACAATTTCCTTTGTATGTCAATAATGACTTTAATTAATTTGTAAAGATTGTGCATTTTATCATGTTCTTTTCAAGACAATGCAAAGAACTGTGTAAGAATAAACCTTTCTTTAAATTGGAAGGGGAAGCTCCTTTGTAACTTAAAAGAAAACCAAACCTTATTACTTTACAGAAATGACCTTTATCTTTCTACGATATGTGCCAAGTATCTTTGGGGTATTCATTACTAGGTTCTTCACTGCAGGTCTGGGTTCTGGTCCTGATTCAGCCCAGGTACTAGTCCAGTCTTCGTACATCCCAGGGTGTGCCGAGGGTATTGCCCAGGGACCTGGGTTCTCTGTGGGTTCGGCATAGCTGACCCCGGGCAAACCCAAGGACTAACCGCAGCCCAGGCCACCCAAAAAGCATTAAATTCTAGAAATAAACAAAAGCTTAAGATGATTACAAGCTGCCTTGCCTTCATATTATGCTTGCAGAGAGTCATCTTCAACCCTGATGGTATATTTAAGTAAGTTATACTCCTTAAAAGGAAGAAATTGAAGTACTGTTATAAACTAGTCCATAATAATTGGTCCTCGTACCATCCACTGCCACAATCCTGGGCTGGGTTTACCAATAAAGAAGGATAAGTAACTTGCAATATTGAAAATGATAATGGAGAAAACAAAAGAAAATGAATAGAATTTAAGTGATGCAACTGCCTTGCAGGCAATTATGTCGAACCCTTTGAGCAATAAGTTGTTGGTCTTCTTATAACAAATTTATAATTTTTTAAAATAAGTGTGTGTGTATGTGTAGATACACAGTGCACACACACACACACACATGATACAATTGCGTTGCAGGAAATTGTACAAACCCTTCGAGTAATAAGCTTCTCACCTTCACATAATATATGTGTGTGTGTGTGTGTGTGTGTGTGTGTGTGTACATCTATATATATGTGTGTGTGTGTGTATGTAATGTCATAGGTCCGAGACTCACCCGAACTTGCTAGGACTCGGCTAATCCCAGGCTGGGTGACCCTAGGCGAGTCCCAGGGGCCCGGACCCGGCAAGCAGCAGCCATAAGAAATGCAAAAAAATCATAAAAGCAATCATTAAATTTGTATTTTTTATCTATTTGGTCTCTAGAACCCTAAAAATGAGCCCATTTCATTCTATTGGAAAGCAAGGAGAAGAGCGAGTTGTGATAACAAATAAGAGTGCATAGAAAGGCAACCAACAAGGTGGAAGAGCAAACAATCATCAACAAATCACATTAGGGCAGCTTAATACTTGCATTTGGTGCATCAAAAGCTCCATATCAATCACACAACAGTTGTAATGTCCCTTCTTATTCTCCTTATGTAATGTCCTGCAAAACTGACATAAGTACAAAATATTACACAATATTTATATGACTCTTACTCTATTCTAGGTTAGTAAGGGGGATTTGACCCTAGGAACTGCCTCTAGGTTGGGCTTCACAGAATTCTCGATTCTTGGCTTGAGGGATATAAGATCCACTCTAAGCAACCGGGCTATCAACACGTCTTCCCATACAGCACTGCTCCTAAGATCTCTTGGAAACAATAGGCATATCCAAGTCTACACATATGCATATGATTGGCTTCTCAATATATATACTGCCTACATGAGATTGTAACAAATCTCAAACAGGCAACAGAACTATACCAATCTAGAATTGTCATCAATCTTAAATGGACAATGGGGTTATATCAACCTCGAATTGTCATTACTCTTAACTTGGCAATGGGGCTATATCAACCTCGAACTGCCATTGGCAATGGGACTATAACAATCTCGAATTGCCATCAATGTTAAATGGACAACGGGGTTATATCAACCTCGAGTTGCCATTACTCTTAACTTTGCAACGGAGCTACATCAACCTCGAATTTCCATTGGCAACGGGACTATAACAATCTCGAATTGCTAATTAATTTTGATCTCTACGTAGCTCGGGATGAATATAAGATTTATATGTTTGGGCTACTAGAGGAAGTGTGAATTCATTATCATCATTAGTAAACATAATAAAATTCATTACCACATCGTTATTGTTAAAAATAGAATATTCATGAAGCATAAGTGCCCGTAAAATCTATACGACTCAATTATCATTAATTGTGATATACATATATATGTCTATAAATAAATAAATGAATGAATATATAAATAACTATATATATATATATATATATATATATATATATATATTTATATTTATTACCTTGTATGTTGCCTTTTGTCATTGTCTCTTGTAAATAACAAAATTATATTTAAAAAGTTATTCCTTTTTCTTTTGTCTGCTTCCCCCTTTTCTACCCCTACCCCCTTTGTTTATTTATATAGGGGGGAGTGCTCACCATGTGGGTGAGGAGACTCACGCCCTCTCCCCACGAGTGGCGACTCTGTCGCGCCCCCTGGCTGCGACTGCAGTCGCAACTCTTAGGGGCTGCGACGTCAGTCGCACTCCAAGGGGGGCCGCGACTTGGTCACTACCCTCTTGTTTCTTCTTTTTTTTATTTAATTTAATTTTATAATTATATATTAATATACTTATTATTATTAATATATTAATATTATTATCATTATTAATATGAATTAATTAATATATTAATATCATCATTATTTACTATATAATATATTAATATCATTATTATTTAATATATAATATATTAATTAATATATATAATATATTAATTAATATATTAGTATCATTATATTACTAATATATTGATTAATAATGTATTGATATATTGATATTTTTTATGTATTTAACATTGTTAATAATTAATTGTTTCATACTACAATTTATTAATTATTTATATCTATGTTGCATGGGTACTCATACCCATACCCCTGGTATGCATACCAGGTACGGGTACACGTACCCAAGTATCGGGTACTCAGTGGGTACTCGGTGGAGAGCATCATAGCTAAGAACCTTGATTAAGATTTCTGATTTTAGTTTCAGTTTTTTGTTTGCGTATCAACTTGCTTTTTATCAAGCTTAATTCATATGTAATCAGTTTGAAACTTTGATACAATACTGATTAACAGTAAACTTTATCATTGTTCAAGCCAGAAGTTTAACATTTGCAATATGTCATTATTATATGATTTATTATCTTCTTGTTCATGTTTAAAGTTTGCCTTCTCTGTTATGCAACTAAACATTTAGCATATATTATTATTACAAACATATTGCAAATCTGAAACTGAAAACAATACAATACATAAGAAAACTTTATCACTGTTCTTGTTTTGAAAACTCATTGCCATGACTCGTATTTTCAGATTTTCTATAAAATATTAAATTATATCAAGAAAAAGTTTTGACGTATCTATGTTCCCCCGTCCCCTATTTTAAAAAATAGTTGTACCCGTACCCGTACCCGTACCCAAAGTACCCAAGTACCCTCATCCCCGTGTAACTTTGATTTATATTAACCGTTTGATGTTTATCAATCATTAGTATTATCATTAATTAGTGTTAATGTTCAATTCTTCGTTTAGAAGTACAATTTAATCGAGGGCCATCACAGTCCCTCCGTCCCAAATTTGCTTGTCCTCAAGCATCTTAAGGCTTCTTCTTTCTCCCATGTGTCATTCCTTTCGATAGGTTTTCCCATTGGTTACACATTCGGTGATAGTCTTATTTCTTAGTATCTTTTCCTGAGTGTCAAAAATAATTTCCAGTTTTGGGGCCGATTGCCCTTTTGTTTGGAGTTTCATCTTCATAGACTTCTTCTATTCGGTTCATTTGTCCCCTTTTACATCGATGATCATGACTCCAAGGTGCCTTACATCTAAAGCACGATTTTTTCTCAATTAATTCTACCCTTTTTGGGCATTGGTGATCCTTGCTCCATGGTTCCTTGCATAAATAACATGGTCTATCCTGATTCCCTTCCTTGGGCCCTTCATCCCGAAGGGTAACCTTGGGCGTGAAGTTTTTGGGTTTTTCTTTAGGTGCATCATATTTTGTCATTCTTGCCTTCCTGATGGCTTCTTCAAGTGTTTGGGGTTCAAAAGGTTTTACCCTTATTTTGAAGTGTTCTTTAAGCGCTTCGATGAACATATAGACCCGCCTCTTTTGGAACCATGACTGATAGACTGAAATTTGTTAGCGAATTCTTCAATAGTTCCTGTTTGCTTAAGATGGGTTAATTCTTGGAAGTACCATTCTAGTTCCCTTTGGTCAAATCGATTAATGAGCTTTTGTATGGATTCGCTATAGGTGTTAATGCTTTCATGTCCAAGAGTGACGATGCCATGGTGCCACCAATTGTGGGCTTCCCCGGTTAAATGGATTATGGTGAATTTAATGGCATTTTCTTCAGTCATAGAGCTAAGGCAAAGGTAAGTGTCTAGTTTTTTATCCCAAGCTTGGGCAGTTTCTTTCCCTGTCTCGTCAAAGTATGGTAGGGACATTTTACCTATCTTGGTTTTTATGTCTCTTTCCCCATGATTTCTTCTTCCACTATGGCTTGCCAAGGTCTTAGTTTCATAGTATTCTTTAAAGGAGATGAGTCCTTGTATCTTTGGTTCTAAACTAGCATACATTTGGGCAATCTCTTCTACTGAATGGGTGGATGGTTCTCTTTCAACAAACGGTTCTTCTCTTGGGAGAAAGGATGGTATAGTAGGTCTCATGGTGGAACCTTGAATTAAGTGTTCATTTTCAGAATGATTGGAGTGAGTATTTCTCCCTGGATTGGGATTGGGTCTATAATTATGATTGGTTCTGTTCATGCCTTGGATGGCCTGGAGTATCAATTGGTTGGTTCTTTCGAACCTTTCATTGGTTTGTTCCATGAAGTTTCTTAACTCTTGTGGTAGTTGTTTTGCCATAGTATTCTTTCCCCTGGTGCATTGATAGGTTTACATGAACCGAATCCACATGATGGCAAGATCAAGGCTCTGATACCACTGTAATGTCCCTTCTTATTCTCCTTATGTAATGTTCTGCAAAACCGACATTAGTACAAAATATTACACAATATTTATATGACTCTTACTCTATTCTAAGTTAGTAAGGGGGATTTGACCCTAGGAACTGCCTCTAGGTCGGGCTTCACAGAATTCCCGATTCTCGACTTGAGGGATATAAGATCCACTCTAAGCAATTGGGCTATCAGCACGTCTTCCCATAGAGCACTACTGCTCCTAAGATCTCTTGAAAACAATAGACGTATCCAAGCCTACGCATATGCATATGACTGGCTTATCAGTATATATACTGCCTACATGAGATTATAACAATCTCAAACTGGCAACGGGACTATACCAATCTCGAATTGTCATCAATCTTAAATGGACAACAGGGTTATATCAACCTCGAATTGTCATTACTCTTAACTTGACAACGGGGCTATATCAACCTTGAATTGCCATTGGCAACGGGACTATAACAATCTAGAATTGTCATCAATGTTAAATGGACAACGGGGTTATATCAACCTCGAGTTGCCATTACTCTTAACTTTGCAACGACGCTATATCAACCTCGAATTGCCATTGGCAACAGGACTATAACAATCTCGAATTGCCAATTAATTTTGATCTCTGCGTAGCTTGGGATGAATATAAGATTCATATGTCCAGGCTACTAGAGGAAGTGTGAATTCATTATCATCATTAGGAAACATACTAAAATTCATTACCACATCGATAATGTTAAAATTAGAATATTCATGAAGCATAAGTGCCTGTAAAATCTATACGACTCAATTATCATTAATTGTGATATACATATATATGTCTAAAAATAAATAAATGAATATATAAATAACTATATATATATATATATATATATATATATATATTTACATTTATATTTATTACCTTGCATGTTCCCTCTGTTGCTGGCTCTTCTAAATAACAAAATTATATTTAAAAAGTTATTCCTTTTTCTTTTGTCCGCTTCCCCCTTTTCTACCCCTACCCCCTTTGTTTATTTATACGGGGGGGGAGTGCTCACCACGTGGGTGAGGGGAGTCACGCCCTCTCCCCACGGGTGGCAACTCTGTTGCGCCCCCTTGGCTGCGACTGCAATCGCAGCTCTTAGGGGCTATGACGTCAGTCGCAGTCCAAGGGAGGCCGCTGCCCTCTTGTTTCTTTTTATTATATTTTATTTAATTTAATTTTATAATATTTTATAATTATATATTAATATATTTATTATTATTAATATATTAATATCATCATTATTTAATATATAATATATTAATATCATTATTATTACTAATTTGATTAATATCATTATTATTTAATATATAATATATTAATTAATATATTAGTATCATTATCATTACTAATATATTGATTAATAATGTATTGATATATTGATATTTTTAATGTATTTAACACTGTTAATAATTAATTGTTTCATAATACAATTTATTAATTATTTATATTAATCGTTTGATGTTTATCAATCATTAGTATTATCATTAATTAGTGTTAATGTTCAATTCTTTGTTTAGAAGTACAATTTAATCGAGGGCCATCACAACAGTGAATATGGACTGTGACCGTAAATAAATGCATGGAAATAGAGGTTAAAGAATAACCAAAAGAGAAAGATATGATTATGTGAGGCAATTGAAAAGGTGGTGATGGCAGCAATTCATAAACATTTGTTAAGCATTAAGGAACAAGAGAACAGCAACGATTAAGAAAGCAGCACTTATATTTATCAGCATGACTAAAAACAATGAAGGCATGGATTCAATAAGCATTTGCTTAAAGTTTAAAGTTTAAACTAATAGACAGTTCAACTAATGACAGAAATTAATCAGTATTTGCTAATCAAAAGATGTGATTAGTATTTACTGGGCATTAAATATAAAGGAAATATTTTCGAAATGGTGCGACTTCATTAAAGGATGCAATTTACATATTAATATATTATGGTGCATTCACTTACAAATAATATAATTATTGTTTGATACAATTTCATTTAGTATGGAAATGACTTGGTTTTAAAAGGACGCCTCCCTTGGATAAGAATAACCCTTTGGAAAGAGTTTGCACCCTTCATGAAAGGGTATATGGAAGATATAAAACCACTATGGAGAGTTGAATGAAGATGGTGTGGAGAAGAATAAAGTGTGTTTAAAAGACATGGACAACAGTTCATAAAAATATAAAAGACGTGAAATGTGCAAGTGGAAAACATGAATAATCAGTCATAGAAAATTAGAGATATGAAAACAGCATATGCAGATTTGAAGGTGAGTATAAGTGAACAATGTAATATCATTCTATAAAGCAGAATTAACAAGGAATGAGTATGTGATTTGTATGAATAAAATACAAAGAAAAATCATTAATCACAAGAAGCATATATAAAGAATTGGAAGAACATATGAAGATTTGATAACAATAATATATGAAGATTTATAAGGAGACAATGATCAGGTTTATGGCAGATTTATAATCAGATTTTTGCCAAGATTTGAAATCAGTTTGTGGAACATTTGTAATCAGAATTGTTGCAGATTGATGACCAAAGTTATAGCAAATTTGTGGAGAGAGATTATCCATCATCCATCATAGAAGCAACATTGATAAGGTGGAAATTTGAATGAGGGGTTGGTGCCTCTAATGGGCCAGTGCTCACGAATTGAATAAGGGATTGGTGCCTCTAGTGAGCAAATGCTCACAAATTGAATGAGGTGTAGGTGCCTTTAGTAGGTTGGCACCTACGATATTTGTAAGAGATTATTATATTAGCAAGTAATTTGCCATGGTTTTCTGCCATAAGGGGTTTCCACATAAATCTCGTGTTCTAATGTAATGTCCCCTTTTTGGACATTTCAGATTTTTGCCCTCAAACAACAATCCTTATTCAGAATGATAAGGGCTTTGTATAAAAATATGGATATATAGTAATATTCAGATTCATGACAATTCTCAAAATAAATCACAACTTGATTTTCTGTTAAATTCTCCTTCAAACTGTGATGATTTCCTCCTGTACATCTACTTTGAAAATGCTTTCAGATCTTGCTGAATCAGGGGTTTTCATCCCAAACTCAGCAATGGAAAATTTAAGGGTTTTATTTTTAACTTGATTGATTAATTGATTAATTGCTGTATTGAATGCAGATTGTATAAATTCAAATCAGATTTTATCTTCATAAAGGATTGATGTATTATCAGTCTACTGATTATTGCTTGTAAATATGCCAATTTAATCTGCTCTCCTATTGTTTCTCCCAATTGCATTGGTCCTCCTTATATCTTTTAATGATAAGGAAACACATCCCTACACCTTGCAAGGGACACCTCCCTTCAAAGCTAATCACTATTTACTAGAGTCGGCCCTTATCAAACTAATCACTGCCCTTCAAATTAAGGTGATCGGCTCCACTATCATTTTTCTTTGAATCAGCCTCCTCATCCACTTCTTTCACCCTAAGTGCAGTTGGGCTTTGAAAAACAATATAAGTCGAATTTATTTTAAATATAAAACAGGTTGTACCTCATTTTAACTGTTATCTCATTAGTTTGAAATAAATAGAGGCTTTATTCTGATTTGGCAGCATGACAATCTGCCCTTCCCGAGATTGTTTGTCCTCAAGCAATGACATTTTTAACCAAATATTTTCAATAGGAGGATCCTTAAACTAGCTCTTGGAGATTTGTAATCTTTAGATCCTCCTTGTGATATAAGTAGCTTCTGCAGTGCAACTCTAATATTATCTCAAGGCAAATATCTCTGGCTTTAGTTCAAATGTGAGTTATCTCAACCAATGATTGGAAATTTGCAAGTTTTGTATTTTCAAGACAAATGTTCTCTCGTCCTTCTTTTGTTATCGCTCCAAGATGTAAAGGATTGATTTGACCCAAAGTATGTATAATATCATGGGTATCTCTTTGCGTTAACACAAGAACATACCATATATTAAGATGAGGATTAGAAGCATGAATGTGAGTGTCCCCTATTGGGATCTTTCGCAATTTACCCTAGACTCCCAATTTGATAAAGGATGAATCACATCTAGGCATGCACAATTTCTCGCATAAACCCTTGATTTAGTTCCTGCAAACAAGTTAGTTATCCATCAAAGGTTGTCAACATATAATTTCATAATATTACAATAAAATCTCACTTACCCTTGCTAATTACATAATATGCATGTGGATTCCCTTAAAACTTTTCCCAACAACCTATCCATATTATGGATCCCCTCAGAGATCATAAAAGGCATCTCAAGCCTGTCCATCAAGCCCAAGAACACAAAATGACACCCACCATTCAGCATCCCAACCCCACTCGAGGTTGCTCTACTTGAATGGAACCTTGTGCTACTTGCATCCCTTATATGTACATTCTAACCTCCATGATGGGACAGAAGATTGGATAAAAGCTTTAAGGGAATCCTTATTATAATGAAATATGAAGAAACATATAACTGGTAATATTATAAAGAGAATTATAGTCGTTACTGCAATTTACATAATGCACATGTGGGATTCAACAATACTTTCCCTAACAACCTATCCTCATTATGAGTCCCTTGGAAACAACATATAAGGCACCTTGAGCTCACTCATTTCCATCAAACCCAAAAGCACAAAATGACATTCAATCTCCTAGCCCCAACCAAGGTCGCTCTACTTGAAATGAACATATGTGCTATTTGCATCTCTTATTATGTATTCCATTCTCTCCCCCATAATGGGATGGTTCATTGATTAAAGTATTAAAGAGTCTTATATACATAATCTATTACCTCAAATGCAATTCATTTCTTTTTGGTTCACTCTAGTTATTCTGATACCTAGAACATATTAGGCATGAACAAAACATGGAGCATACACATAAAAACCGAGTTGTTAGGTCCTCTTTGACTAGAATGCATCCATATATTTACCCTACTATTCAAACATAGTAGGATTTGTAGGAGGAAACGTGATAGGTCCACTTGAAGTTCTCCCTGACTAAGCCTAGGAGTGAACACTCACCCTCTTGGCCCCACTGGCAGGCACCTTTGACATCCACTTGGAGTGGTATACTTAGTGGGGTGCCTGTATCTGCTTTCCCTATTCATGCATTACCCCTTCTAGTCAATAGTCAATCATCCTAGAGTAGGGAGAAGAGGTTGCAATAGGGGGCCTAGCCCTGCCTTATCGCTCCCATAAGCCAGGAAGGAGGCCTACCCCCACCTTGCTGCTCATAAGCCATTTTGAGCCAGAAAGTGGGCCTAAACCCATTGTGCTGCTCATAAGCCATTTAGAGCTAGAAAGTGGGCCATACCTTGCCTTTCTGCTCCCATATGCTCATAAATGTGTCATAAATTTGCTCCAATATACTTCAAACGTTTGCTTAATGTGTTTTATAGATCTCCTCCAATATGCTTCAAGGTTTTTCTTATGAAGTCGCCTTGGATTTCCTCAAAACCCTCTTTTACAAGTTGCTATTTACTGCTTTTGCATTGTATTGATATCACATCTATTAATAGGTGGTTTGCTTACGACTATTAGAGAAGAGGTGTTCTATTCTATTCCCAACTCGTGTTTTTACTTTGAAAAGATTATTCAGTCATTTCAAATTTTCAATGGCATGCATCTATACATGGACATAGTTTCTGATTTGAAAACATTCCTCCTCCATACACTAGTATAAATCCAGTCTTCGATCAGTTATAATAGAAGACTCCAAACTTTGAATAGAATATGAGCAAGGCCAAGCTTCTTAATCAAACAATGCTGCACAAATCTTAAAATCTTCTTTAAACTTCACTAACACTCTCACATAACTTGCATTCGCCTTCAAGATGAGATCAAATTAACCTCATGAATCTGCTCACATACATGATATATTTCTGCTGTAAATTCTACTTTATTGTGTCCTCGTACAACAAAAATATGTTTCACAATCTTAATAAAGCCTTAAAAATACCTCTCACAATAAAGCATAAGTTCGCCTTGAATATTTTTCCGAAGTATATAAAATGGATCTCTGTAATATCCCTTGCTAATCTGGCCTTATGATGCTGATATAAGCATCAAGGAATATTGTCAAACACTTTGCATACAAAATCTGAATTTGCTGTTATAAACCTTTTAATGGAGCTTTTGCTGTTGTTAGAGTGCTAATGCCATCATGAAATTTGTATTAAGATGTGCAAATGACTGGTATAGAATGAATATGCAAGACAACTACTGTTATGTGACTCTCCAATGCAACTAGATGGCTGAAATATGCACCTACAGCCAGAGGGCATTAATGCAAATACTTAATGTGCAAACAAGTCATGCAAGTGGTAAGCTACAGCCTTAAGACATTATGACAAATAGTTGGCATGCTATGTTTCTTATGCAAATCCCGGCTACAACATTAATACATTTTGTCATACAACTTGCAGCCAAACTCCTTATATCTCCTTTTTGGCATTGCAATAGAATGAAAGTGATTACAATAAACTATGCTTCCTTATTCCATTACAAAGCAATTTACAAGGAAGGTTATTAGCAGATATCAACACTAAAATTTATTTAGCAAATGATAGGGAAACCTGATATTTCAATGCAGCAGTCCAATTTCATCCGCAAACAACAATAAATCTTCATTCATTCCATTGACATCACCAAACGCATAAGCTGAGTGAAGAAGGAACCCCAAAAGCCAAACAATACCTCTTATATGTCAAACACCGCCACCAGGAAACTCACGTGAGGCACAAGAATGAATCACTGCTGGCAGAACAGGTACGGCAGCTGTGATGCTCAATCCTGCTCTTTAAACCACTACAGCTATGCTGGGCATTTATTAATATGATCTACTGATAATCAATTCAAAATCTGGATTCCTTCACCAATTTCAATGACTTGAAGCGCAGTAATGGCTTCTGATTGAAACCATTCCTCAATTGCACAATTCACTGGTTATCTGCAACCAATTCAAAGTGCTCAAACTCTGAGAATTATCAATTCTCCAGGTTCTTGAATTCTGAAACCCTTGGTTCCAAACTCAATACACAAAACACCAAGTTCTCAAATGCACAATGATTTTCATTTTCTTCTTCATTGGCTTTTTTATAATAATTCACCCTGAATCTTCACTAGCAAGGCTCTTTAATGAATATGACATTTGCATTTGTTGACTTTATATTATGTCATTAATAAACCATACTTTTAATCAATGAGTATTAATTACTCATTACCCTCAACATGGCCCCCACTTTATTATGAAGTCAATTTATAATTTTATAATACAACTCAAAATAATTAAACATCATTAAGGCCATTAAATATTAATATCTCGTTAAATTCTCATTATTTTGACAAACCGTCTGAACCAGGGAGTCAATCACTACATCCTCTGTCCATATGACTACCTTACTAAAAATAGAAAGGGCCTTTCTCGATCAACCTCTAACTTACTATAAATAGTAAGTATATAAAATTGAGCCCAAACGAAGTCCAATCTGAGCCAAATGAAGACCAAACCAACATACTAAATTCTGGAGAAGACGAGAACCTCTATTAACCAAGCCTCTGCCTCAGAAGACCCTCTATCCACAATTATTAGCCTACAAGGGTCACAATAATAGGCTAATCCCTCAAACTTTGATGCTCATGAAAAAAGGGACATTAAAATCTCATAGATCTGCTCATATATTTAATATATATCTGCTATAGTATACCTTTATTTCTGCCTTTCATATGCTTAAGATCTGCTTCTAATTCATCCAATATACATCTGAAATACTCCATGTCTTCTACTAGTGGTCTACTTAAAATCACATTAATATCATTTGCCCAGCTTCTTAAATTTGCTCAACCTTCTTGTAATTCTGCTTTGTATATCTTCTTCAATTCAATTTATCACTGTCAACTTGCTTCACTTACCCCCACATTAAGTCCATTTTATATATCTTTTCTGCCTTGTCACAAGGGAGGCAACTTTTCAAAGAAGGATGAATCATGAAATATTGCGATTGTTCCACGATTGGCGCTAATTCCAAATGCAAGTCTACCTATTAAAATCAAATTTAAATTTGATTAGATCCTCACTGAGGAGGCGCCTTCACTTACAAAACCTAACTCTTTCCAAGCAAAATAGCATTGCCTTATTTTAAGTACTAGTGTTTGTAGCATACGCACTTCCCTTGATATATTTCTTTTTTGCATTCCTCTTATCTTCCGTACTTGAACGATCTGTCTTTATATCTTATTCACTATAGAGTTGCACTACTTCAATCGGTCGCTGCTCTTAGAAATCTGACAATCCATGACCTAACATTTAAGTATTGTCTTTATAACCATAATCACTTCCTTCATAATGGGAAACCCTACCCAATATTTCATAAGTACACTTCAGATTATATTCGTTGGACTACAATAATCACAAACAATTCCAATATATTATTGAAGTCGGCTGGTTCTATGACTCATTTACATTCACAACTTGTACACATATAGCTTTAATGCTGATCTCATAGGCTGGCAGAATCAATGCTGATACTAATTGTAATGTCCCTTTTTTGAACATTTCTGATTTTTGCACTAAAACAACAATCCTTATTCAAAAGGATAAGGGCTTTGTCTAAAATTATGAATTTATTATAATATTCAGATTCATGACATAATTCTGAAAATAAATCACAACTTGATTTTCTGCTAAATTCTCCTTCAAACTTGGATGATTTCCTCCTGTACGTCTACTTTGGAAGTGCTTTCAGACCTGCCTGAATCAGAGGTTTTCATCCCTAGCTCAGAAATGGAAACTTTAAGGGATTATCCTTGATTGATAAATTGTTTAAGTCTGTACTGAATGCAGATTGTATAAATATACATCAGATTTGATCTTCTTAATGGATTGATGTATTATCAGTCTGCTGATTACTGCTTGCAGATCTGCCTATTTGATCTGCTCTCATGTTTTTTCTCCCAATTGCATTGGTCCTCCTCCTTGAATCTTTAAATGATAAGGAGACACACCCCTACACCTTGCAAGGGATGCCACCTTTCAAAGCTAATCGCTACTTACTAGGATCAGCCCTTATCAAACTAATTGCTGCCTTTCAAATTAAGGTGGTCGGCTCCACTGTCATTTTTCTTTGAATCGGCCTTCTCATTCACTTCTTTTCTCCCTGAGTACAGTCAGCCCTTGTAAAACAATATGCTTTTAATTTATTTTGAGTATCAAACAGGTTGTCCCCCATTTAACAGTTGTCTCCTTAGTTTAGTATAGATAGAGGCTACATAACCAAAACAGTCATGAAGGCTTCGGTGTTCTTCTAGGATACCTGACGCCAATTCGTTTAAGTTCCTTTGTACATAGTTAGGATAAGCTTTAGATTAGGTTTCCTTTCCTGTTTTAGTTAGTCTTAGTTTTGTTTGCTTGGCTTGTGTTAGTGTTTGTTTGCAAAAGTATAGGTTTTCCCCTGAGAGATTGGGATTCCTCGTCATTGTGGAGTAGCTAGTGTGTATTGTACATCTATGGTTATCTTTGTTGAACATGTTCTGGCTCATTTCCTTGATAAAGGTCCAGATCAAAAACTCAACCATTGGTTAGTCTGTTTCACTACCTTGTTTGATTAGGTGATACGCTTGTTTTGAAATGTTATTACTTTTTACATTCTATTGCAAGTACCTTGATTATCACTATTTAAATTTAAATTTTGTTTGGGTTAAGGTGTTGTTGTTGGAGGGAAGTTATACCAAAAGAAAAATTCTAAACTCCGCTCTACTGACCACTGCAATCCTCACACCCTCAATAAGCTTCATTGCTTATAAGTCTGAAAGAATCACAACAAAAGAAAATATGATTATTCAAGCCAAAAGTGCAAAGAAAAAATATTCAAAAATGACTAAAGGGAAGATGTGAGCAAGTCTACAAGAGCTATGAATGCTTGGTTGGCACTAGAACAATGTTCACAAGGTTTGCAGGCAATAACCTCGTCAGGTCTATAGACAACTGACTAGCAAAAAGGCAATGTCCAAATTGCTTTTGGAGTAGTGGTCTTTTATGTAGCTTGTCATAACTGAATTTAGCCATCACACATTTTCCCAAGCCGGAATGAACTCCCTTGCACACACACAATCAGGTATGCATAGCTTAATGTAGTTAGTAGTTTATTTCCTTCTGAGTATATTCATTGTCCTTTAGGTCAGTTGGGGTAATTAACTAGAGATTCTAGGTTCAATTCGGATGTTTATACTTGAAATGTTCACAAACATTTCCCAGCAAATTGCCATTTGTTGTGTCTTGCACACATGCCCTATTGTAGATTGAGAACACCTTCTCTCTTTTGCGCTCTTATGTTAGTTTAGGTTTACATTTGTGTCGTATCTCTCTATTTCGAGTTTTTTTTTTCAAGATTCTGCATTTTATCCCTGCATTTAGAAAATTGGATTGTATCTTGCATTGCAGAGATTAGGCTAGTTACAACTCAAAACCTACTTAGGATTGAACAAGAAAGAAGTAATGGAAATGGAGATTCATCAAGCCACTTAAGTTCTCCAATGAAGGAAAAGTAGATATCAGGTTTTAATGGATTTGGACGGGATTTCTCAACTTTGCATTAAGGAATGGGTTAAGAGAGAATCACGAAATTAAAAAACTGTGGAATAAACAGAGATTGCCATGACTATGCAAATTTAAAGGATCATTTCAATCAACTTAGTCATGGGAGAATCAAGCAAGAAAATGTGGCTAAGGAAGAAATGTGAACATTTTGGATAGTCATGGATTCCTTCATCATGATAATTTGTCACCCCAAACACTTTGCATTTTTAGAGAAAATACCTCTAAGGACAAAGTAGTTGACATTGTACTAAGTCAAGGATTCCATAATTCAATTGGACACCTAAAGAACCGTCACTAAGACTTAAAAAGAATGAAACATACACAAGAAATGGCAGAGGTTTAGCCATGGTGGGGATTCTCTATCCCTTGGATGACTAAAAGCCCACCTTAAGATAAGTTGGAGCAGAAGAAATAACAAAAAAGGAAAAGAATGGCAGTGTTTTGCTCATGGTGTGGATTTTGATCTCCGTTGGACAACTGCAAACTCGCCAATCCATGAGGCGCCTTTATACCCACCCTTGAGACATGCGCAAGGAGAACTCAATAAGGGAAAGTCGTAAATTTCATCATGGTGGGGATTTAACTATCCATAGATAGTGTTTGACTGAAAAATCCAAGAATGTTTCCAATAGCCGCCCCTAACATTTACAAAACGATATAGAAAAGAAAGGGTGGAAATTTTAAAAACTCGAGGATTTTAGTCTCCTTTGGATAGCAAAATCTTCGAAAAGGAGACTAAAATCCGTGACATCACAGAATCCCCAACATTGGAGAATCCCCAACATTGAAAATCCCTAAAATTCCAAGACCACCCAGAAAACTCAAAAATCCAAAAGGGGTCCAAATTCCCGACAAGCTACAAAGCCTGCCAAAGAGCATGCAAATCCCAAGATTGGTAATAAGAGTATGGCAGGGATCATGGAGTTTAGTAAAAAATCCAAGAAGCATACAAGTCCCCACCTTTCTATGAAATCCAAATCAAATCAAAAATTTTGAGCTTCTCCATTATGAAAATGCCAATCCAAAACATGAGGAGATACCCGCCATTCCTCTCGAAGGCATAAAATCCATTGCTCTTGAAGGTGAAAATGCCATTCCATGTCAAGATCAAATTACCAAATCTATAACTTGAGGAAAGTGCTGTCATTCCTCTTCAATATGTAAATGTCAATCCAAAAAATGAGGAAAAGTCGGACATCCCCTTACAATACCATAGATCCAATCCTCCACTTCTCCAAATTCCCAATCCTTGATGAATGGAAAACACCACTCCAACACTTAATGAGAATTTCAATCTACTCGTATCCTCCTCCAACCCGACATTCTATTATTGTGACTTAAAGTCAATCCAAAGATCTATAATAATGTTAATCTTCCTTAAAAATACCAAGTTGTCAATCCGTTGATGCCTATCCATTGCATTGTCAATGTTCTTTGATTGTGACAATCCGAAATGAATGATTATAACAATGATGATTAAGATGAAATTGAATTCCAATTTTCTTAAATATGCTAATAATGCTATAATGTTTTGATCAATAATAGTTATGTGCTGTTTTCATGTAGATGTCAACAGGCAAATGCGGAAGATGACTCCAAAGAGATCAAAGAGTGATGGTTATCAAAATCTCTCAAGGTTGATGAAAGCTACAAGATCACTGAAAACTACAAGGGTATTTCAACATTCTTACTCACAAGAGGACGTCATACAGAACCATGGAACAAGCTCAAGGAACAGTTTCAGAATTCTTGAAAATACAAAAGGAATACATGGAGAATATTAGAGGAAGAATGAAATATTTCAAGGAAAATATTCAAAATGTACCTTATTGTAAAAGGGATTGGAATTTTTAAGTCAAATCAAATATAATATTGCAAAGTCAAATTATATTTCCTGTACCTACTCTTTTGTCTTATTCTCCTATGACACCTTGGAAAGTGTGTCATTTTTGTCACGTAGTGAGGTTAGGTACAGCTATTTTGTCTTGCAGTGGGAGTAGGTAGAAGATATTTCTTTAAATGTCTTGATGTTTCTAGAAGACAAATCTGAGCCCTTGGTGTTGAGTTAATCTACCCCATTGATCTTGTAAGCCTTCTCTATAAAAGGCAATACTTTCCTTCTTTGGAAAGGGGTGGTTAATAGTCATTAGTGGAGGTAGTTTTTGTAGCAGTAGGAATTGATGAATAGAGATTGTTGTAATCAACATTTGAAGTTAATGCAAGTGAAACATTGAAGTTATGGGTCTCTCTCGTGTTCTTTTGATGTATGTGTGGTTTCTATCCTTCAATGTTAGTTTTAGTTCAATGATTTTAATGGTGAAATGTGAAGATATTTGATGGATTTTTTATTCATACCATTTGTATCTTGATAATATAAGCTATAGTGTATAGTTAGTTTGAACCCAATTGCAGCATTAGATCACTTGTGAATGGATGTTTGGGTCGCACCAATATTGGATACTTGAGTGTATCTTTACAATCTGAAAATCTTACATTTCCTTCAAAGATTGAACTATTTCTGTGGCATTGTGAGTAATCTGGTTAAGCAAAATCAGTTCATGGGATCTGTTTATTTATTAACATTGTCCTTAGGATTTAGAAACCTAGTTAGCACTCTAAACCCCTTTCTCTTTTGCAATTTATTTTAAGGAAGTTTAGTAGAATACTGAAATGTTAACAAGGCTTTGAAAATCTAAAAATGCTTGGACAGCTAGAGAATCTGAAGTCCCATCATTATAAGACTTTGGAGAATCTAAAGTCCTGTCATTAGGAAAGTCTATAGGAGAAACCACATATAGTTAGAGAGAGAATTGTATTTGCAATCCAATAGTAAGTCAACTTGTGATTACCAGCAATATCACATCATCAACTGAGTCTATCCGAGTGAAGACATGAACTAACATAGAAAACCTTGGGGTTATCTCACTTGATCAAGATCATTAGCATTTGAGATTTCCTTTCAACAAGAGAAGATAGAATATACTCTGTATATTTTATTTTGTGTTGGTGGCATGCAAACACCCTCATCAGCATTGCCCTTACAACTTTGTGCCCTGTGCAATATCTATCATTGACATTCTTCCAAAACATGGATAAAACCAGTTACATGTAGCATTTAGAAATTATCAAACTTTTTAAAGATGATTTCAATTTCATTTGCTCTAGAAATCTAATGCCTTGATATATAGAATAACTGATATGGGGTTTACCCAATTACTTGATGGTCCAGCCTATATAATTTGATCAAAATAGGTTGTATTCTTGCTTGTTTCATTGAATTATATGATTTATTCTGCCGCTGTTAGTCATATACATCACTCTGAAGTTTGTTCACTCTGCTGGCAAAATTCAATTTATGAAATATAAAAATACAATGGGGACCTGATTGGTGATCAAACATGATTTAGGTTTTAAATTCAAATTGCCATATTTAATAGCATTTTCAATATTAAATATCGATTGTAATTTGAATTTTATTTGTGTAATGATATTTTGACACTTGAGTATTTTCATTATTGCAAATTATGAATATAAAGAATTTAAATATTCTTATTTTGGCAACTATGAGCACCAATGTTCTTTAATTCATTTACTTTGAATTATATATATCTATGTTACCGGGTTCCTCTGTTTTGGCCCGGATCCTGGTTCTGGTACGGTTCCGGTTCCGGTTCCTCCCGGATTCCTCTTGGATTCCTCCAAGGTTCTGGAATGGAATCCGGGTTCTTCCTGGGTTCCTCACTGAGGAACCCGGGAAGAACCCGGAAGAACCCGGAAGAACCCTGGAGGAATCCAAGAGGAATCCGGGAGGATCCACAGGAATCCAGAAGAATCCGCCAGAATCCAAAATCTGGGCGTCCAAAAACAGGCCCACATTGACTTTTATTTTTTATTTT
>MU223536.1:1535767-1546286 GCA_018584345.1 Thuja plicata
GCTTCTAACTTCTTATTATTATCATTATATGTTTCAACTTTAAAGTTTTGAACTAATGATGAATGAGCATTGACATGTTAAATGTATGGAATGTATGAATATACATACATATATAAATTTATAATATATATATATATATTTTTCAAAAATGTCTATATATATACCCGCGGAACCAGGATCCGGCCCAAAAAAATTTTTGCCGAATCCCCGAACCCGAACCCGAACCCGAATCCGAACCAGAACCAGGATCGGCTACTTAGATATATATATATATATATATATATTCCCTTACCCGTACCCGTACCCAAGGAAAAGTAAAAGTTGTTGTACTGCTGTGCTGGGTTCTGGTTCCCATCAATGCAGCTGTACCCGAATCTGCAACTTAGCATTGTGGTTACTACTGTCACAAGAAAAGTCAACAAAAAGCAACCTTTGTTCCATAATGTCCATACTGCTTTTATCATTTATTCTCAACTAAATGACCAGGTATTCAGTTTTCGATTGGTTTATTCCCAAAGAAAATGACAAGGTACTCAACTATTACAGTTTTTTATTAACATGGTGGTATCTTTATACAGTTTGAAATCAATGTTGTGCCAAAATTGTACTACCTGATTAAAGTGATTATGACATGTCCGGCGCATCACAGCTTGCTTCAGGGCAAAGAGAACTCGTTGTGCTGAACAGGTAAAAGAATTTTGAAGAATTTTAGTTATCATTTCCTGCACTCCAGGATATTCCATTGATGTAGAATTGCTGTGAATATCTTCCTTAATAGTATCAAGCCACACCTTACGATCTGACAATGGAATACGGGAATCAATTGTATCCTGAAAAACCTGCACCTTAGGATGATTTTGTTGCAGAAGCGGATTCAAAGAAAGAAATTCTGTGCCTTCAAATAACTTGATTTCTTTAGACTCGAATCCATGGTCAATCACTGGTTGACTGGCATCATTTCTGAAAATCAATTTTGTATTTTCTTGTTTATCTGCTGTTGCAGTCTTACTTTTCATCAGGTTCTGATCAAAATTCTCCACAGAGGCCAACTTTGAATCTTTTTGCTCTATGACAGATGAGATCAAGTGATTGTCCTTGGTGTACAAGGTATTATTAACACCATCAGAATATGTAAAATTGGATATAATGTTATCATTAGATTCAGGGACCACAAAGCACCTTTCCCAATTCAGCAACTTCCTTATCTGGGGATTAAGCCAGTCGAGCTTCTCAACTTTGCCGACAATAGAAACGGGCAATTTTTTCTCATTATAACCAAATTCTTTACCAGACTCCAATGATACGCTATAAATTCCACAGGCCAACTCATCCCAATACTCCAGATCATCTGAGCCATCAACTTCTCCTCCCTCTATAGAATCATCAGTTGGATACTGAGCAACTCTATGTCTGCAGCTGCCATTGATGGCATCCAAAAATGTAAAAAAAAAAATCATGCACTTCTAACAATGAAACATGATTCCCAAAAGGATTCATTAATTTGAAAGCGTAAATATAAACTCAGCCTTTCTTACCCGAGTATTTTTCATATGAAGGATAGCATTTTGGGAAATAAAAAACAGATTCAAAGAAATTTGTTCAAACATACTGAAACAAACAAAATAATTTTTCTTAAGAAAAAAATTTGCAATATTTTTTAATACAGAATTAGGACTTCTAATGTATATCTCTGCTCGGCAGAACTTTAGCATCATATTATAGAGAGAAAAGTTCACGACAATAAAACGACTGCAAAAAACTTCAAGATATAAAAACACCCTCATTTTACTCTTTAGTTTTTTAGAGAAAACTAACTTTGCTCACAAAAACAGTCATTTTCTGCACTTTTGGTCAAGATTCTAGGCCTCGGAAATGCATTTCTTGATGGCTGGAACATGTAACTATTTACGACATGTCATATCTGCCTCCTGAATGGGTTAATCATCTGTTTCATTTTTGGTTAATTTGAACTTTAGATGAATATGGATAAAACAACTGCTTTTGCGATTAATATTAGGGGATAAGATGGATTTTGTTGTTCCCGTTTCAATTTAAAGTTCGAAAACTTAATAATTAATTATTGTATTGATTTTTTGGAATGGCAGATACTGCTGATGAGCCATGTGGTTGCAGGTACTGGTGAAGGATGCCAAAGTTATGGATGAACAGGTTGGATGATGTAGATGCGGACTGCATGATAAAACCACAGTGATTCCATATCAGATTGGTGACAGATGCCATAACACAATGTCAACTATGTTATGTTGTGTGTTGTGATTGATTTGGATTTCTTGAGTTGCCATTTTATAGGACTGTCCAGTCTCTTTCTTGATGTCTAGCATAACAATTGTAAATGAGCATAATTTGTTTTGGCGCACTGTTAGGTAGTGTTAATAAACCAGTCGTCAGTGTGCCACACAACGCTGCCATAGTGAATGCTTGATATTGTCGGTTTTATATCTTAAGCTTTGATGGTTATAAGTTTTAAATTTTAAAATATATATATATATATATCTTAATAGATCACAAGGTCTGTGAATATGTGTGATGCCCCCTTTCTGAAATAAGATTTAACAATAATAAATAAAAATAAAAAAATTAAAGTATTAAAATCAATAAATAATAATAATATTAAAGTACAAAAATAGATAAATAATAACATAATATAATTACAAAAGGATTGATTCTATCAACCAACCCTGACAATGTTACAACTTACAATAGATGTGTTATCCTTAATTCAAGTAATATTTTAATACTTAATTTTCCTATGTTGCTAGCTATATCCTATGGCTATCAACTACGGTTGGTGATAACAATTAGTTAAGAAGCCTATAGTAATAGCAGATGACTAATATAAGCTGATCAATAACATTAAGGAACACGATACACGGTTGATGACTCAGCAGAAGTGATGAGTCATCATGATTATCGATTGAGAAGTCATCACTGAAGGCCAGTCTATAACTTATAAGCATTAAGCTGTACCTATCATGGAGACAGAGATTAGTAAAGACTAATTGTTTATCGTAGTAGTCTTGGAATGATGCGATTCAAGGAGGCGTAATATAAGAACAAGAGACATCTCTTAAACGCAACTTATTATCCTCTTCAGATATAAATAGTGATCAATCTGTCATTTCCAGGATCATCAATCAGTAAGAAATCATCTCCAATGCAAGGGAAGGGATAAATAATGACACGAACATACCAGACTAAACATCACCAAATAGGAAGGAGAACCGAAAAGGATAAACGTAAGTCACAGAGGAGAAGTGATGGCAAAAGACAGGCACATATACACTTACAGTCATTATGTGATGTTTTCTCTGGTTGTCATGGACACCCACCCTACAGCAGGGTTAGATATTGAATATAATACAAATTAGAATGACTCTGAGCCATATTACACCAAGTATCTTATATCAGGAACTAACGTTCTCTGCCACCTCTTTGTATACTTTATTTGCAATATATATTTATATGACGTAAAAGCATATTTGTCAATATAATTATCAATATCATCTGTTTACAATAATTAACTATAGGATGGAAAGTAGTTGCAATAAGGGGGAACAGTGAGGCCTCACTAGTTACACCACCTCATAAAGCATGGGGCCAAGAGGGACGAGAAATTCCACTCTTGGGCCTAGGGTTGAGTTAAGGGCACCCCACTGTAATCATTCCACCAACTCATATGAAAGAATTATTGTGATAGCTAAGGAAAGGATCCTTAACCATATGAGGTGAGTAAGACAGAGTGATGGAGGGGAACGGTGTAAAAGTTCCGCTAGTTACACCAACCCCATGAAGCATGGGGCCAAGGGTGATGGAGTTTCCGCTCTTGGGCCTAGCGCAGAGACAATGAGGGCACCTCATCATGTCTTCCTTATCTCATTCCTCATTATGGTTAAGGTTCATGAGAGTTAAGTGCTATAAGTATGTTCCTTCCATAATCCTAAATATGCATTATGATTATATTGTTACCTAATCTCTAGATTAGGATTTTATATCTCTTTTCATTATCAATTTGTAAAGCTTAAGGCAGATTATATTACACTAACAATATAATTACACTTGTCCCTTATTTAGTGATTGCAGGACTTATATTCAAAAACTCAACGGACAAAATACCTTGGTAAGACATCTCTCTAACCCTAGTTATTGCAATTGTGTTGTAGGGTATAAAGTAAGGCAAATTCTAGAAGGGGACATTACAATATGTAAGTGAAGCTTTTATCTTTGCTAATGACCTTGTGTGGGCTGTGACCTGAGTTTATTCATCAAAATGATTACTTATGATGCCAGGGTTACATGGCTTAGCCTTAAACCATCATGTTACAACCAGTCAATCAGAAGTTGGACAAGGGTTAGGGCACCAAAGTAAAAACTGGCTTTTATTTTCTTGTTCAAGGTTTTCTTACTGGGGTATGGCCACCAAGTAACTGGCAAAGCCATGCCCGTTCGTTGCTGGAAATAGCATGCAGATGCGCACATTTCAATCACACTACCATGGCTGCCTGCTACTACTTCCAGCTGAAGAATTCAAAGCTTTCGGGTCTCCCAAGGATCCAAAAAGGGAATCAAGCAGAGTTTGGAGGCAGGAGAAAAAAAAGTGGGAAACACTCTGGGACCAGTATTCTATAGGTGTCAAACTTGATTGTTCTGCCAGTGCCATAGCTTGGCACAGCTGTTATATACCGGTTGCTGTATTGTTGGTTGAGACGACCTAGATAGTACTGGGGCTGTACTGGCAGTGTGGTTGCATTTGTTTTGTGGATGAATTATGAACCAAGGGTTTTGGGAAGCATCTTATCAGTGTGTAATAAACTCTCTTAGGGGTTAAATTATGTACAATTTGTTAAGATTAGGAAGCTATTATAGATCTTCAATCTGGTATAATAGATTGCATTTGAACTTGTTCAGGTTGCTATTGAATTGATTTCATTGTGAATCTTAATGGATTCAATGATGAGGCCAAATTTTTTGTCTGTACGATGGGATCTATTCTGACTATGTACTTTAGTAGAGGCTTTGTGTGGAGATATGACCACATTGTTGGGATCTATTCTGACTGTGTGTACCTTACTAGAGGCTGTGTGGAGATATGACCACATTCGGACTGTCCATTGTCAAAAAGGTTGTTTGTATTTGAAAATTCAATGTCCATTCTTGTCATTAATCTGTTACCATTTCTATGCCAAATTCAAATCCACGGTAATGTTTACCAAATAAGTCATGATGATTATTGTGCCATGGTTTAGCTTTTCAAACTAATTAATTCTTGCACATGAGTTACATTATTTCAGTTAAAAATTATGAATCTCTAGAGCAATTGTTGTGATGGTGTAAATAGTCAGAATTGAGGAATACTAAACTCATAATATGAAAAAAGATTAAGGAAAAATTTTAGACTAGTCCATATATTTTCTTAAAGAGTTTTGCTGTTCACTTTTCTGCCACTAGAAGACAAGAAGAATGGCCTTAGGAAATGGAATGAATTACCAGAATAGAACAAAACTGCCTAATCAGTACCAAAAGGAGGAGAATATTTGTCAAAGAAAATTAGAAACAGAGAAAATTCAAAAGACAATTAACATCGGCCAGTTAGCATTTGAAGGTGACAACCTATAATATTTTGTAAACAAGCTTGCAACTCACACAAAAAATAAGTAGTTAGGGTAGAAATTTAGTTAGTCTTTCATTTATTTTCACACAATGCTCTATAAATAAAAGCTATTTTGCACTTGGAAAAATAGTAATTCTCATACCTGCATATTGCTAGAATTAATGTTCATGGAGTTTTATTGTCATTCAAAATTTGTTATTCACTCAATTAAATTTTGGAATTTTTTACACATTTTGCTTTTAAATGTCAATTGAGATGTCTTTCAATGTGTGATAAGGGTTAAATTGTTTTGACGAGTTCTCAAACTTTGAATTGCAGGTTGGCTAGAAGGTAGAGATCATTTCTTTGTACCAAGTCCTTCATTTAATTTACAATACCATTCATGTTTGTATTTCAGCCTATTCCATTTGTATGTGTACTTGCATTGTTCAATCCATTTAACTAAACAACACGTGTATAGCTGTCAGGATCTCTTTCAACCAATAAACCCAAAGATTTCTTGTATAGGGATAACATGTGGAATTGCCTTGTGCTCATAAGAAAGCAAAATCATAGGCTTCTTAATTTACTTTGTTTATATTGCATACTCTAAATCAAACCAAAAATATATATTGTAAAAATTGTGAACAGCAAGTACATATTGTCTAGCTTTAGGTTGCTTTATATTTATAAGAAGCTACCCCTTCTAATCTAAAAAGAAGTTCTACCATGTAAGAACCCCAATGGTTCTACCTCTGAAGTCTCAGTTTTGAACTTTTGACATTTCGTCAAATGGTTGGAATGCAATCCTGAAATTCTCATTTCTGAATGTATATGTGTTTGCTTTGTTTGTATTTGAATGGTTTTACAATTCCAAACATATACCAATGCATGAAATTTAAATTACAAAGCTTAAACAGACAAACTACAATGCAATTAATTACTAAAGCTTTATTTCATCTTTCCTCTATGAACTTTTTATAAAGTCAAAACAATGCTCATAAACTTTTAATGTCAACAGCTATTGTGAACCTGTAGCAGCATCATATACTCAGATTGACATTACAGATTGAAGTCGCAGCTTTCAGAATTGAGACACTGCTAATGCCTAGGCTAGGAATTTGAATTTGTTGGCACCCTTGTTCCAAAAACGTGACTCTCAATGCACCAACCGCTGCCCCTAATTACCAAATGCAGCTTCTATGTCCTTAGCCGCTACCTGTAGATGATGGCGGCACTCTACTTGAAAACGCAGACCCTTAAAATGTTTATCGCTGCCCAGAAATAATGAACGCAGCCCTCTAATAGATGGCCTCTGCCTGCAAATAAAGAGAGGCTGCCTAAACTCCAAATGCTGGCCTCTAATGGCAGCGATCTGCAATAAATATCATCCCAACACACTGCAAATTGATACTGATCAGCAATGCTAGATCTTCCCCACAATTTCAACACCAAATTAAGCACACTCTTAATCTATGGGTGAGATTAACGCTGGCACAATTCACTAGCAGAGATCAACCAATTCAAAGTGTAAAATACTTAGAAGAGTTCCCAATTCTTCCAGCTTCCAATTGCTCAAACCCTAAGCACAACTCAATCACCAATTTCACAAAATCCAATGCACAATAGAATGAATTTATCCTTGCATTGAATGCATCTATAATTCTCAAATGCAAATCGGCTGGATGCTTCTTGGCCACACTTCTCATAACTTAAACATAACTTAGGCAATTCAAAGTATTTTCTTTTGTTGCCATGTTTGAAATATAATAGTTTATTATATTTCCCTCCAAATATAAGCACCGAGTCAATTTATAATTTAATAAACATTTAATGCACTTGAGCACACTTTATAATATAAGCTTATATTTAATCAATGACTAAATGGGATTTAACTAATGATTATTAATGATTTTAATAGCTCATTAAATTTCTTTGAAGGACTCGCTCCAAACCTAGATGCTCATTGCCCCACCCAGATGCCAAGGTGCCCTGCCGAAAATAGCACTGACCATAAATTGACTTACTATAAATGGTAAGTCCCAAACTGGAAGCTCTGTCGATGTCCCCACAACTCCATGCTACTACCAACTATTCAGGTGCCCTGCTCAAAATAGTAACCCTGACTTTCCTGAAATAGTAAATTACTATAAATAGTACGTGTGCCAATCTGACTCAAATGAAGAGCAATCCAGAACATCCCTGACCCCTGGAGTGGAAAAATAGCCTCTGGCACTGCCAACTAAGACCCTCTATCCATTTGATTAGCCTACGAGGGTCAAATAATAGACTAATCCCATGAACTCTAATGCTCATGAAAAATGGGGACATTACATACCACACATTTGTTCTATTTCGTCAGACTAAAAGGTGCAAATTGAATGCTAACAATTGCCTATATCATAGTTACAAGACTCAATTGACTCAACAAGCTAATTTTCAACATGGACTAGGCAAAAACTCATTTCATTGAAAAAACATGAAACATTTTAAGGTTTTAAAGCTTCCACTATGGACCCTTCAATAAATCAACTTTAAAAAAATAACAAACTTATCAATTAGATGCTAGTTTGATCACATATTCCCTTGAGGTTTTACGATAGGACATAAACTAGAACTAGAATTTGACTACCATGCCCTAATGATAGTCAAGGACAAGCCTAATGAACAACATATATAAGCAAACATGTAAGTTCTAATCACCAAAGATGAATCCCTTTATATCACATACACACTTACATCTTGCAATCTCATCATCACAACCCTCTAATTATCTTTCTGATATGATCTCATTGAAAATGCATATTTATAAACCAAAGGGCTGCAAGGGTTGTTGGATGTCTACATGTATTAACCTTTGAACATCTCATCAAGTTTGAATCCCATAAGATATGGAAAAATAACAATATTTGTTTGTACATGCTGGGCAAAAACTAAACTAAAATAGAGATGAAAAATGTTTTCAAAGAAAAGATTAATCCAAAGCCAATTGACTGGTTTCACTAGGAAACTAAGTCATAACATGCAAGAAAGAATGAAAGCCATAATCCCGCGAGCAAGACCTTTCAAGTCGTGGTGTCTGGTCCCATGTGGCCTGTTGTCGAGTCTTCATGTGCCTCTCTCGAGACACCTTTGGCTTTAATCTCTTCCTCCATTACACATCTCAAAAATTGATCGGGTCCCATTTTATATAGCAACCTGTTAATCAATTGAAATGTCCAACTTTTGAGGACCAACTTCCTTCCTTCCTTCGTTCACTCCTTCAATCAGCCCTCCAAACTTGATCCATGAAAGTTGATCGGCAATTACATGGCTTCTTCCCAATCGTACAATAATCGTAAAGGTGAACTCCTCAAGTTAGGAGTAGCCACCTGCTGACCCCACCTTGAATGATGGGTTTATTCACCAGGTACATTAACGCCTAGTGGTCCACATAGATTGTGAATAGAGTTGCTAGTAGATAATGTCGGAAATTCTATAAAACATAGACTATCTCGAGGGCTTCCCTCCTTGTCATACTATAATTTCTTTTCGCTTTTGATAGCAGTCGACTCGAAAAGTAGATGGGGTGATCTAACCAATGCTCTCCCTTCTATGCCAATGTGGCACCAATGGCATAATTGGATGCATCCACGTGTACATGGAACTCTTTGTCCCAATTTGGGTATGCCAGGATAGGTACAGCCACCAGCCTCATCTTGAGTTCCTCGAAGGCCTCTCCTTGTGTCGTCTCCCATGCATACGGCTCTCCCTTCCATGCCATCTTGTCAAGAGGGTAGGAAATCAGGGCAAAGTTCTTGAAGAACTTCCAATAATATCTTGTGTTCAAGAAAGGACTTGACTCCTGTTACATCTGTCGGGAGTTCCATCTCAATGATTACTCTTACCTTGTCCAAATCTGTCTTCAATCTAGCCTTGCACACAATATGGCTGAGCAATTTCCCCTGAGGCACCATAAACCGGCATTTCTTTGGACTCAATGCTAGCCAGGCTTTTTGACACCATTCCATGCATTCCCTTAAGGCCACCAAGTGAGTGTGTTGTCCACTGTACATGGACCAGTCGTCTAAAAATGGCTTGAAGTCCCCCATGGACATCTTGTCGAAGATATGCAGGATTATCCTTGGAAGGTAGCGGTGGCGTTGCACAACCTAAAGAGCATTCGGTTGTAAACATCGTCTTCGACCACAAATGTGGTTTTCAACTTGTCCTCTTCCGCAATAGAGATTTGGTTGTACCCTGAAAAACCGTCCATGAAGGAGTACATTTCGTGTCCAGCCACCTCCTCGAGGATACTATCCGTGAAGGGTATTGGGAATGGGTCCTTGAAGGTGACTACATTCAGACACCAGAAGTCCACACAAATGCAAATTTGATTCGCCTCATTTTTTAATGATATCACAATAGGTGAGACCCGCTCACTTGTCTGTACTCGGAATATGATGGCGCTTCAAGCATCCATTCTATCTCATCATTCACTTTCGTCGCATAATTCTCGTTCATACGGTACGACCTCTTCCACACCAGCTAGGCTCTTGGTACGAGTGGAATCTTGTGAACGCATAGCTCCGGGGTACCCCCTTTAAGTCCCTACACGTCCAAGAAAATACATCCCTATACTCCATAAAAATCTTGAAGGTTGCTACCTTCAACACTGGATTCCAATCGTCACCGACTAGTATATTCCTTGAACTCGCTTCGTCACCCAGGTTTGTCTCCCTAAGTTTAGGATCCTCGTACCATATGGGTTTGTCCCTATCAAATTGGTGTGTCGGAGTCTCATTTGTTAAGAAATTATGGATCAAAAGATAAGATATAAACTGAATGTATGTAGTAGAATGCAATTGCCTTGGTTATTGATTGATTCTACATATTTGAATATCTATATATATTGAACTAGCAAATGTGAAC
>MU223536.1:1550982-1577389 GCA_018584345.1 Thuja plicata
AGCAAATGTGAACAAGAAGTGACGTGACTGTTCACATTAGAAATGACATGTTTGTTCACAATGAAGTGATGTGATTGTTTATAATAATTATCGGTTTGCTTTAATACAAATCGCATTTGTTAAGGCTGCGATATATAGTCACTATCGTGACTATTATGTATTAACAGTCACGATAGTATCATGACTGTTAATACATAACAGTCATGATACACATTCGTTGTTTAAACCGATAATCATATAACCCAATTTCAATATATATACGATATGCCATTTAATATATATGTGTGTGTGTGTGTGTGTGTGTTCGTTCCAATGCATATTTAATTCAGATATATATATATATCCACTTATTATTATATATATATATATATAATATATATATATATTATATGCAAGGCATTCATTAAACACGAACGAACAATACTTTAACATCATTAACCCGGGCCACCCCTTCTTTATACTCTCCATAGTCAGGCGGAAACATGTCTTTCTCCCCTGGCTTTTCTTCTACCTACAACATATTACATTTCGAATGGCAAAGCTTGTAATCCTCCATTTTCCAGTGGAAGAGCCCACTCAGCAAGCCCACTTCATCTTTCGAACAGCCTTCCAACTACAGTATGCCTTCATCGTTCGACTTCATCTGTCGTCTTCCTTCATCTATTCTAGTAGGCTCTCCCTCCGACTCTGATCCCGAGGAGGATACAAACTCCTCGCTCAACACTTGCGTTCTCAAGTCAATAACAAACTTCTGCCCTCCGCTCTCCATGGATAGCGTATTTCGCTTCTAGTTGTGGTTTACTTTCAAAGTGATGAGTCGTCCTCTCCTGAGAATTGCATCGTAGCCTTTCTTCTTTAGGGGAATAACTACAAAATCCAGAATGAAGTGTTGTCTACCAATAGTTACCTTTTGTGCCATTAAGGTTCCAATCAACTTGATGTCGTGCAGGTCGGCACCCACCAGATTGAATGTCGATAGCCACAGCATCGGCTTCCCCAATTTCTTCCACGTCTCCTCTGGTAATACATTCACCCGTGATCCTCCATCCACAATGGTGTCAGTGAGAATTTTTCCCAATATACCCCTTTCAACAACCGCGGGGTGCCTTCCGTTGTTTACCGCTAGTAGCATTGGGTCCGCCAAAGAGCTGACTAGAATCTCCCAGTGGGGTGTCATCATACGAATAGGCACATTTGTGGTGCTTGTGATAGCCGCCCTCCGTAGTGGCATAGTCTCCAAAATGTCTTTAATCTTTATTGGCACTTCTGTCTGCAGCACTTGTCTCATAACATTCTGCTCAGACTCCATACATAGCGAAGTACTGGAAGTGTCATTTGTTTCCCTTCACTCCTCCATTTCCCTCTCAATGTCGGCCTTAGCTTTCCGTAACCTCTGATTTTCTATATGGGAGTCTGGGTACGTCACTTTCTTCGCTTGTGCTCTTTTGATTGCCAACACCCCTTCCTCGCTCAACCTGTCGATATTCAACGAGTTTACTCCCGACTTCGGGTGGTTCGCGTCCTTGTAGTCGCCAAGACCACACCATCTGCACAGATGCTCTGGATTCTCCTCCTTCAGCCAATCTCGCGGCAAGTATCCCCGTGGGTTATAGGCCCAACATTGAATTATTAGTCTGCCTTTGGCGTCGTACTGTATCCGACTTCGATTTTTATTATTTTTTTTACCACCTCTTTAGTTATTCTGGTAGCCATCGGACGACGCAGTTGTATTGGCCAGTTGTTGTGGGGTGGTCGCTACTGTCGCGGCCGTCAATGGTTGCTCCTGTGCAAAGAGTATTTGTGAACTTCTAGTCTTCATATTGTATGGGCACACTTTGGTGGAGTGTCCTAATACTTGACAAATGTCACAGAATGCCTTTTTAGGACACGTGCCTTTCGTGGGACCTTTCGAAGAGTCATCATCATCCAACCGGTTCTTCTTTTTCCACGACATCTTGTTTTCACTTTCTATATCCATGGCCCAATTGTTAGCATACTCATATGACGTCAGCGGGGCAACTTTCATCTTCTTTCTTAAGGAGGATTTCAATCCCTCCACAAACCAACGTTTCTTTAGTCTATCCAACAGTTGAACTAGTCCACTTCAAAGAACTAGTCTATTGCCAACTTGCATAGTGTTGCGTGAAATTGAACCACCCACTTATCTCGTTTGGTCTGTCATTGGCTGACCAGATTGTTTTGCACATCCTACAGTGTCGTACAAGATCCTTCATTCCATCCCCCCATGAGCTTCGGCAACTTCTAATTTTTCGACATTGTGGTGTTTCCCTATGACCCATTTTGTGTACTTGGTCTGGTTGGTATTGCTCCCAAGCTCAGTGCCTTGTACCCAAACAAATCATTTTGACTACGACGCCCTGGTGTCCTCCCAACCTTCTCTGTCACTCCCATATCCTCTGTGTCTATCTTCGACGTGCTCCAACTCTGTCCTTCCGGCCTTCGATCCCCTTGACTCTCTTCGGTACAGGGTCTCTGGTTCCACTCCTCGATAGTCCCTACTTTCTTGTAATGTGATGGTCAGGTGTCCCAGACGGTGTCAGGTATTTTCAATCAATTCAGATACTTCAGCACCTTCTGCCAATTCCGCACTAGTATACCCTTCAACACTCTAGTCCACTTCGTACACTTTGGCACTCTCTTGATTCCCTTCGGGTAACCCCTTTGTGTTACCGCAGTCCCCTTCAAGTGATCCTTCTGTGATTCTCTATAACCGTCGTCTCCACTCGACTTGCTCTTCCAACCTTAGTGCTCTTTGGAGAGCTTCGAACTCGTCCTCTTGTCCCTTCGAAATACGCTTCCTATCTTTGTTCAAAGTCAGTGGCATCAATTACCTCCTTCATATGGATTGAGGATGCGTTGTCGTCGACAGCGATCCTCCCGGGTTTTCTCTTCTCGCAAGGTGTAGAGGGCAATAAAGTGTTGTGCCAAAAGCCTTGGCAAGTGGCACATAAGGCGATCCACTACTGGGACTTACCCCGAGTGTGTCCCGGACCACACTCTCAGGAGCTTCTCTATGTTCCACCTCTCTTCAGACGTAAGTCCCAATGGATGCCTTCAGTATATTTGCACAATCCTCTGTCTGTGCTCTTTCCCCTTCGAATTCTTCGTCACTGGTGACTTGTTCGCTTGTTGGCTGGCCCATTGTAGGGTTCTTGCCATGTCATACGTCTACCGTCCCCTCGGGTAGTTCATTCTCCAAGATTCGTTCAGGCAATGGCACCAAATGTTTGCCCCATAGGGTGAGGGTTTAGAACATAACAGAATGCAAATAAAATGTAACAGTACACATATGCACAATGTATAGAGAACTCATAGATGCATTCATTGATCATAGGATTACAATGTATTTCTAGAACAGCCACCACAATATTACCATTCTCATATCTTTTCGAAGATAAATACAATGTTATATATAAGGGTGTCGACCGGCTGCAAGTGCCAACCGTCGGCCAACTGCTGACCCCTCGACAACAACTAACAACTACTAATTATCCTGACAGCACTATTCATCAAGTGTCTAGTGAAAATAGTTACATGCTGGCATATCAAGATGGAACTCCATTCTTGCTACATCATAGCGGGCACTATCTGAAGCATTACAATGCATGATGCTCCAGATATGTTTTGTACATAAAAGTCCAAGTCTTCTAGTTTTTGAGTCTTTTTGTGTCTTTTTCGTCTTTTTGTTGTTTTGGTCGCCTAACTCTATAACCCAATGGAATGGAAGAAGGCACTTAGAGAGCTGGATTCTACAACTCTTGTCATTTCCAAGGAGGAACAAGAGATGTTCTCCAATCAGAGCCAGCTGTTGTCGTCAATTTCGTTTTAGTGAAATTAACAAGCAACCCCTAGAAATTTTAAGCCAAAATTGTAGTGCTAATCTCTAAGACACACTTTATGAGGATAGAACTCATGAGTGTTAAGTCATTTGTCGTTTGGTCTTAGTTTTCGTCTTTGCTTTGCCAATTTTTAATGTTAATTTTATTTTTCATTTTCTTTGGTTTTTAATCTAATGTCGGGATTTTTGGGTTTTAATTATAAGTTCATGTTATTTATACTTATAATTAAAATGGCCTTTTCAAAATCTTCCTTCCTTAGCATTTGGTCTTGTTGTCAATCATTTTAGCATGTGTTTTTTGTATTGCATCCTACCTTTTCAAAAGAAAACAAAAAAATCATAAAACACAAAAACTCCCAAAAAAAACAGAAAAACAAACAGAACACCAAAAATCAGAATTCTGGGAAAAATCAGACTTGGCGAAAAATCCACATCCGGGGTGTCTATTTACATATTTTATTGTTCTAAACCGAAACAAGGACTCGTTCTATAATGAGATACATCGACATTATTGATGGAGACAAAGTGATTCTCGCTGATTTAATAACGTATCAGATTTTTATGAAAATGTATAGACATTATAATTGTGGAGTAGGACATTAGCCTTTAGCAATTACTTCCCCAGTTTTATTTTCAACTTACTATTTATAAGCTCCTTTAGCGGCAGTTTATTTGAACTCCTTTTTAGAAGATAACTATTATCGTCAGATTGTAACTACTATATGGGTTTGACTTAGATGGATATGATGGTCAGCGCCATAAAATAGTAAGCCTAACTACAGGAAGGCCTACAATGAAAACCAAATAGTGCCTATGGAGGATCTCCACAATAGATTTAGTAATAACATCAGTTAAAAATGATTACATAACTATATTTTTATAGTATTAATAAAATTATTTCATGCCAGTTATTCACTATAGTAATGATCTGAGCTAAACGAATAATTAGTCTGAGATTTTTTAGATTTGAAATTAAAATATCGAATGCAAGCATTGTTAAAATAATTAACACCCTGCCAGAATATTTACAGAATCTATTGTCCTACATTGTGAAGAAAGTGCTTGGAATAAGTATTGAAACATTACTTGCAACTTACCTTGTGCATCTAGTATTTCTATCAGTCCTAAAGGGTGCTACAGATGAAAGCAGAAAGCGTGAATCATTCAGTGAAGGCCAATGTACTAAAAGGCTCCGCCTTCCAAAAGCATCTCGTCCAAACCACACAATGTTTGATTTTGCCTGAGCAGTAACATTTCAAATCAGAACAGCTGTATATTAGAAGAAATATTTTGTGATCATAAATTTTAATCGGGCTATTTCAGTAGGATAAACAATGCAACTTGTCTAAAACATTTGAATACCTGCCAGTAAATTAAGGACCAAGGACCTTTTATTGTTGATAGTAGCTCTGGTACTGAAATATGCTCTTTCTGGTGACAACAATGGCAATATCTTCCGCTAGCATGACAAGCACAGGAACAGCACCTTTGTAAAGCATTCATCAAGACTATTGCATCATTCTCTTCCTTCCCAATAGATATGCCTCCAAAGATTTCTCCTGTTATATACATTAATGTCTATCAGAGCAATTGAATTACTAATTTCACACTAAACTATTAGGATGATAGGCAGACATCTGCAACAATATAAGCTACAATCACGAAGCTTTCCAAATATCTTCAAACAATAAACAAGAATTGACCATGTGTAAATAACAACCAGTAGTAGACTACTTATTTGGAGAATTCTTATTAGCCCAAGACCATAATAAGGCAGCGGAAATGAATAATGCAAGCTCCAATCCGCAAAATGTATGTAGAATAAAAGAGCAGAAAATGGCCAGAAAGACAACCTTTTTGTTGTTGCCTATCAATTAAGACTATTAAGTTCCAGATATCACAATATAGCACTGAAAGTTGAAAGTTGAGGACACTGGGTATTTCCCAAGATTACCCTTGATAGTTTGTGTTAAGTGAAGAAGACCTCACATTCTAATCATTGATCTGAAAGGTTATATTCTATCGCAATCACTGTCAGGATAAATAATACATCAGGACAGCAATCAAAAAATAATGTCGATATTTAACATATTTTTTGAAAATGAAGCCTTCCTATCTGTATGAGACAAATTATAACCACAGAATCTGAAGCACCTAACAATAGCATAATGTTTCTAATGTTCTTATTAACTTGTACCAAAAAAATACCCGCAGGTAAGAAATCAAAGTGAAAGAGATTGCTATGTATTACATGAAAGCTGAGATTTTATGATATCATGAGTAGTTTCTCAAGATTACAGAATTATTTGTGTTCAAGTAGAAAAAAACAAACTCGCATTCCAGTCTTTAGTTTAAGAGGTTGATATTCTTCCAGTCATGATTATGACATTTACCATATCAAGCTATCAATAAATGAACTTTTCTGGTTTTTAATATCATATAAAATCAGAAACTTTCCCAGCTTAAGCACAACAAGGACAACATCACTATCTGAAGAAACTAACAAATAATTAATATGTCAAGCGATTTCACACACTGATCCCATGAAGATACTAGAGCACAAGAAGACAGCACTTGAAATCAAAAGCTTTATGCACACTATGTTCTCTAGCCATGCAAACTGACTTGAGAATAGCTATTCCTACTCGTGTGCAAGTCTAACACTAATAGAATGATAAAATCAGTTTCGGACATAATCTATAAACAACTGTTCACATCTCTGACTAATCATTATTTTTCCTAGAAAACTTAAGTTTAATAATATCACAATTTTTATTTTTATTTTTATTTTTATTATTTCATTTAAGAAAAAAACCATTTTTTGCATTTTATTTAGTCTCCTAAGTTTTCACACTAAATCTTTTTGGGTCCTTGTTGATTAATGTGACTTAAAATGACACTTGGTGAAGTGGAAAACTGAAAGGACTTGTGGTCAATTGGACTATGCTGAATCTAAAAAGGTAGATTGTGATTCTAAGAAAAAATTCTGTTCAAAAGCTTGTTAACATTGCTTTTAATATTGGTTTGCGAAATCTGAACATAGAATTCAAGAATCAACAAAATAATCAATCTACTTGTTACTTGCTTATGCAAACGATTAGAGGCCTCACTTCACTTCATTTTGTCATTTTCTTTTTTGACATCATATGATAATTGTACTCGTTGTAATCAGCATTATGAAATCTTGAATATAATATAAATTTTGAATTTGCAATCTAAATTGTTAATGTTCACTTCAAAGTTTAGTAGTATTTGAGTATTTTACTAATTTGCAAAAGCTTCATTTGTAAATTCAAAATTGTAATTCTTATACATATTTTTTATAACTATTTTTTCAAGTACTATATGTATATGAGCACTGGCCCCCTGCCATCCATCCCCAAACTTAGGCCCTTGGTCCCCCCATCCCCGAAAGCCGTCCACGCGTCCGCCACCACCCCCCCCCCCTCCTTGCGCCCCATCAAAANCCCCCCCCCCCCCCTCCTTGCGCCCCATCAAAAAACTCCATGAAACCATGTTTATAAGATATATATATAGATATATGTGTGTGTGTGTGTTGTTCATTTCTTGATCCAAAGCCACCTCAAATAGAACGAGAATATCCACAGCACTATGGTATAAGTGCACAGGCTTTTGATTCAATCAAATTAAAGATATTAAGTATTGTATTGTATGGATTAAACTTTTCAACTACTAAAAGTGCATAAAAAATTTATTTGTATGCCTTTAGCATATCTTATAAGCATTTCAAAGTTACGATAGCAGGAGATCTCACTGAACAAAAGACATACCTAAGATTATGAGAAAATGCAGATTTAGAAAGCTTCTGTTAAAGAATGAGTTTTCTCTTTCAAATGTTTCCTTTACCCTAGGAAACAAATATTAAATAAGAAGAAAGAAAAAGTAACATACCATTATAAACTAGGATATTTGTCGATGTATCTACCAAAGGCTGATATAGTGGATGAACCCCTCGAAGCTGCAAAGTAGCCCCCACAAACAGCATCTCTGCACATGTATGTTCTTGAAAGGTATAAGTTGTTTGTCCATTGATTCCTTCCAAAAAATTTTGGACAATGGACTGCTTTGCTGCTTGGTTTATATCAGAACGAGAAGCTGAATCTTTGTTCATATAATCTTGTGAACTTGATTCTATCTTATCCATCTGACAGCAAGAATTTCCACTTTCAAAGTCCCTGATCCTTCCCACGGATGTCTTCAGTTTTTCATTTACTTCTAAACTTCTAAATGAATCCTCATCTAAATGATAATTGTTTTTTTCGCTTTCAATTGGCTGTTCTCCTTTTCTGGACAAAGATTCATGTCCAGAGACTACCCCTAGATGCAAAGTTTTAAGTCCAACATGATCTGGACCTCTCCGACTAATAACATCCATGAGATCATCCACAGTAGGATACAGAGTACCTGAAGCCTTCCAGAACAAAAGAATAAATGAAGTTTATTAAAAGAAAATATTACATTCAATTTTGCATTCAACCACACTCAAAATGGCCTTGTATCAGAGCCAACCCAGCACAATAAATCCAGAACAAGAAGTCCAATCTTTCCATCATACTAGTAACTATATATAATTTGTAGGTTAAAGGACCATAATTCTGGCATGATATGAAGCCAGTTTTCAAAAATTTGCGGAGCACACTTTACTATTCAAAAGAAAATGAAAAATTAAACAATTTTTAAATTGTCTTACACTAAACAAAAATGTAAGTTAGATATTCAACACAAAAGTTAAATGGCAATTAGCATAAGCATGGGTTTCATAAAAAGGTATAATGTAGCTTCCTGCAAAGATATAAAATAAAATAGAGTATTTTATTGCATCATTTAAGGTCGTATTAGTATGAAAAGTTTATCTCATGGAGTTCAAAAAAGATATAATGATTGATTCTCAAATGATGGCTCAGAGTAGTTACATCAACTTAGGAATCAATCAACACATGAACAGAAGATTATATACGGAGACTCAAGACTGACCCAATAGTGGGGAACCCTCAATGCTGGAGCCTATTTCTACAGTATAACTTATTCTGAAAAATATTGTCAGAGAATTATCTTAGTAATAGCTGCTGGCTGGTTATCCTTCAAATTTGGGAATTTTCAATTTTCACAAAGTTGACTTCGAAAATGTTTCTGATTAATGACCTCAACATCAAAAATGAACAACAATTTCTATTAATCCAGAGAAGCAATATTGCAGACATAATTTATAGAAAAATCAAGTGGGACCATAAATATCATAGAGCCCTCCATCAAAAACAAAAGACTTTTAGCTTCTATATAATTTTCAGTGTTCCATAGGGATGTGCCCCTTGTCCTTTGAAATAATACAAAATATCCATGGCTTTCAGAAAAATAGAAAACGCATCCCCTATACATCCATTTTTTCATAATGTTTCAATATTTTCTAGGGAGGCAACCCCCTGGGTTTTTAGCCGTTTACCCAATTGGAGAGAGTTGAGACCCTCAAGGATGGAACAAAATACCCCCTCATCATTTCCAAAATTTTCACAAAAAAAGAGGTATCCCAAGAATGCCCCCTCTAGAAGGGGAACATCCCATGGGCATGACCCGCATTTGGAAACGCCAAGGGTGCACCAAGCTGTCCCCAACATCCTTATGATTCCCTAGGAGCATCCTAACATCCCATGTCCATTCAATGCTGAGAATGGCCAAAAAAATGCTAGCTTTTATGGGAATTTTAAAAAACTTAATATATCTAGTGGTCCCTACAAGCCTTCTAAGCATCAAAAACATTCGCTAAAACTCTATTTGCTCTATCTTCCCTCGTTTCATAATTTCTCGTTTGCATTTTTCCATTTCATGAACAGCAAGGTCGTCAAGTGTTGTTAGCAGGTTTTCAACATTGTTTCAATTTAATGCAGGTTCAAATATTCATTACTATGAGCACACTGTGCTTTGGCCTCTATTTTCAAGCATCTCGAGCATTCTTATCAGCAGATTTTTCAACTTTTTTTTATCATTTATCTCATCTATAGCAGTTTTCAGTCATCATGAGGATAGCATTCTACAGAAGTTTGATAAAAAAATTAGGCACCTCACATCTGACTTTTTGGAGTTCAGCTTTTTTGCCTGTAAAGAAGAAGAAAGTATGAAAAGGTTACAAGTATGTAATAAATCATTGTGTCCTTAATTTTTTTTTACAGTTTTAGTCAAGTCTCTTTGTCCAGTTACTATTTATGTTTTTGAAATTTAGAAGTCAGATAATTTTATATTTATATTGTTAATTTATGTTGTATACATTTATAGGGTCAATCTCAAGACGGATACATTCAGTGTTATGCTAATCTTGATTTGAAGAAGGTAATAAACGACAAATCAGATGAGGGCAGCCAAGTGCAAACACCAAGCACAGCCACAAATAGTTTAGCTACAAAGTGTGTTGAAATCTATTTGCCCTCAAGAGCTGTTGGCAAAATATGCCTAAGGGTCATTCAACAAGAAAATCTTCTACAACAATTCACATCAATACTTGACACAAATAGAGTATCTAATTCACGGGGAAATTGGAAATGGAAAATGCAAAATTTGCCCAGAGGGTTGGAATGGCAGCATTACAAGGCTTAATGCACATTTTTGGATACCCCTCTTGAAGGGGTTAGGCTTTGTGAGAAACTCACATCTAAAATGAGGGTTGAGATGATCAAATTATTTCAAGGGAAATCATTGTACCAACAACTTCGAGCACACTGCAAGATTTAGATAGACCACCTTTATTTCTGTCATTTGAAGTCAGTGAAGTGGAGTCAAGGGGGAAACAAAAAGGTATAGCTTCATCCTCACCAAACCCAATCATAGATATGTTCAATGTGCGAAGAAAGGAGATTGCAAATGAGGTCGTTACCAATTTCTATTTCAGTAGTGGCATTCCTTTCCATGTTGCTCAATCTCTTTTGTATAAGGAAATGCTTGATAAGCCAAGTTGGTCCTAATTAAGTGGGTCCTAGCAAGACTAGATTGAAAACCACTTTCTTAATAAGGAGAGGAAGGTGTAGTATATGAAATTCAACCCAGCAAAAGAAGGACTAGCTTCTTTTGCCAAATGATCTCATGAACACTACACTCAGACTAAATAGCCTTGTCTTGTTTAAGGATCCAATCGATTACTGTTTAGAGCAAATTAGACTAATTAAACTAAAGTGTTTTAACTGAAAACAACTTAAGTCATCTAAATTGGCTTTAATGCTAAAAAGGAAATAGAATATTATTGTTTATCAGAATAAATGACAGAAATGTCAAACTAAAGGAAAATCTGGAAGTAGATAACAGAAGAGAACTTTGTATTGAATCTGAAGTTAACTGGACTACAGTAAGTACAAACATATACATGATGTGTTGCAGTCCCATACAATGGAAAAATACCGTAATGCTAATCTGCTTTGAAAAGTGTGACAAAGAACTCAAAAGTGACAAGTAGATCACCAATGACAGATGTAATGTCCCCTTTTTAGCCAGTATCAGTGGTTGAGTTGTTAGCCCATCATTGCGACCCTTGTGGGCTAATGTCTTGGTTTGAGGGTCCTTGGTTTGAGCTGATACCTGAGCAGTTGGGACATCACTTCTCTTCAGTGACCTTGGGGATCAGGTCCCTGCCTTTGCATTTACTGTTTGGCTCATTTTGAGGGACTTACTATTTATGGTAAGTCAATTTTGCCCAGTTACCACTTTTGGCAGGGCACTTGGGTGATTAGCTTTGGTAGTGAATATCTGGATTCAATGTTGACTTCATGGAGGAATTTAATAGGCCAATCTCATGCTTATTAATTATTAATTAAGTTCCACTTAATTAATAATACTTATAATGGCTTATTATAAAGTTTAAGTGGCGCCAAGTCTATTTAATGAATAATTAATGTGTTTTGAATATGGGCACCTAATCTTGGAGGGAATTAAATTTTAATTATGAATTCAATCTCCATCAAAAGCAAATACATTTTTAAGTTATGTGAAGAGTGAAGAAGAAGATACTTGGTCGACTTGTATGTGGGGAAATATATAAAGCCAAAGCCTAAATTCGATCCATACTTATGCACTTGATAATTGCCTTTGAATTGAGAAGTCTCTTGTGTGCAAGGGTTTCAATATTTGCAGCTTGGAAGAATGGAATTCTTCAGGAGTTTTTGCAATCAGAGATGGTGAAATACCCATCGATTTTGGTTGTTATCAATGGCTTCATCCAGGAGCCATGATTGTAATTAATTGCATTGAAGATTGGAGAAGTTTGAGTTATGTTTTATCAGATTAGTTTGCAGAGAATAAATTGATAGCCAGCAATAAGAATCGCTGCCTCTAGACAAGTGATTGTAGTGCTAATAAGGCAGCTGCACCCAGTAATCAAGTCGCGTGAGCATTAAGGATAGACGCCAAACCTCCAGTCTGAACGTGTGGTGATTTGGGGTTGCATTGTTGTTTCAAACATAAACGCCTAAAGATTTCCCTGCATTGTGTGAAAGCTGCGATCATTTTTGAGCCGAAAATACAAGGTGGCATCTATACACCAGGCTCCAAAATGCATGTTAGCCGATTCTTTGATTTCAATAATTGAAAATTGTATGCAAATCATATCATATACTGAATAAATTGGAGTTCTTCTGCATGATTTGCAATAGATACTTTATTTCCATGCATTGTTGTTATTTATTCAAAAGCACAAGAAAAGCATAAACCCCAAAACACAAAAACAAAACGAATTTGCAAAAGCATCATCCAGGCAGTTGCTAGTAGAACAAGGGTAGAGCCGACACGGTTCTTACAGTGGTATCAGAGCAATTTCCTGCCATCCTGCAGGGTTAAGTATTATATGCAGCCACAAAGATTTGCACCCCACGGATATTACACGCATAGGAATACAAAACCAAAGGCAAAACAGGTACAGGTACCACCATTGTACACTATGGGTGATAGGAGAGGTGGTAGTCCACCTAGGAATCCAGGTAATAATGAAGATAGGGAAGCCATGGACATTTTCAGAGGTTTGGCAGTTGGACAGCAGTAGGTTACTAATGTCCTACAACAGCTTACCACAACCATCCAGCAGATGTCACTACCTAGGGGTCAAAATACTGAACAAGAAGAGCATGGTAGCGTTATTGGGTCTCCTAGAGCACACAAGATGCCTACAGAGACTTATGACAGACCCACATGTCCCACTTTCCTGAGACCAAATTCAGAGGAAGGTAGTGTGGAGGAAGAGGGCTTGACTTTCACAGATTATATCTTAGCAATGTATGCAGAGTGGGATGCATTACCTCAACACGTTAAGGAGCGTCTGAATTTTGACAAGTTTATGTCACAAAAGAGGGATCATAACAGAGCAAGGCAAGACAGGAAGCCAAGAAATAAGAATAGTGATCTTAAACAGGCTACTAGTAAATTATCTCTTCATACTTTTGATGGCAGCGGTAAGGTGACAGCGAGAGCTTGAATTCACGAGCTAGATACCTTCTTGACATTACGTCCTATGGCTGAAGAAGATGCCATCAGATTTGTTGCTTTACACTTGGACGGTTTAGCCCATGATTGGTGATATCATGGGATGATCACCTTGCAACATGACAGTATCACCACCTACCAGGAGTTTGTGGACAGATCGGTTGAGCGTTTTGACAGGAGGGATCCTAAATTGTATTTTAGAGACTTAGCTCAAGTGAAACAAACTGGTAGTTTGGAGGCCTATATTAATGAGTTTCAAAAAATTCAGTTACGGTCACAGGTATTTCAGAGAGGAGGTTGGTTGTATTGTTTGTAGAGGGGTTGTATGAGAATATGAGACTTCGTATCCCTTCAAAGTCTCATACAACCCCTCTACAAACAATAAAAGCATTTGATCCTCAAACTTTGCAAGAGGCAATGAAGAAAGCACGCAGCATGGAAATGTCTACTCCTCATAGCAAGTTTGTTTCCAAACCTTCTACTTCAGCTAGCGATAGTAAATTAGCTCCTAAGAAGGTTGAGAATTCAGAACCAAAAAGATCATTTGCAGCCTCATTGGACCAGGAAATACTCAATGATTTACGTAGAAAGAAACTATGTTTTTATTGCAAGTGTCCTTATGATGTGAAGCATGATTGTCCCCTAAGGCCAAAAGGGAGAAACAGGCAGATGGAATGGTTTTTATGATGAAGAAAATCAGTCTGATATAGAGGAGCAGCAAGCTGCACAAGAAGATTCAGGGGCTGAAAGTGAAGAAAGTGAAGGTAAGGAGGTGGGTGAAGCTAGTCTCAAAGAAGTATACCTCTCTTACATCAAGGAGGGTTCCTTCAGGATGTGTGGCCTCTTGGCGGGGCAAAGAGTGATCTCTTTGCTAGATACAGGTGCAACTCATAATTTCATAGATGCACAGTTAGTGGCTAAGCGTGGGATCCAAACACAGGAATTTGAGGGTATAAGGGTGAAAGTGGCTGATGGACATACTCTCATGATAGGATGATTTTTTATCTTCCCATGCACTTGAACAACTATGACTTCAAGGCAGATTTATATGTTGTTAATATGGGAGATACAGATGTAGTCCTTGGTATGAGTTGGCTTCATGCCATTGGTGTGTTCACACTTAACCTCAGGGACATGGAGACAAGGTTTGAGGTGGATGGTAGGACACATGTTATGAAAGGCTATCAGGGAGAGTAACTTGTGAGTTATTACATTCAGACTGATGGAGAGGCTTATTTGACATGACATGGTTGAGTGGGCAGTACAGTGTAGATTGATGCCTACACATGAGGAGCAATAAAAACCAGCTTACCATCCAAATGTACAGGAGCTCAGAATTAAACACTCTAAAGTGTTTAGTGACATTCCACCTGGTAGGCCTCCAGATAGAGGTATAGAGCACATCATTGAGTTGGAGGAGGGCTCTAAGCCCGTCATGATCACTCCTTACCGGCATTCCAAGCGGCTGAAAGATGAAATTGAAAAGACTATCATTGATTTGTTAGTTGTGGGACATATTAGGCTGAGTAAGTCACCTTTCGCTTCATCAATTGTTTTGGTGAAGAAGAAAGATGGTACACTCAGGATGTGTATTGACTATCAGGTTTTGAATAAGAGAATGATTAAGAACAAGTATCCTATCCATTGTATTGATGAGCTTATAGATGAGCTTCATGGAGCTTGCTTTTTCTCCAAAATAGATTTGAGGACAGGTTACCATCAGATCAAAGTTAGAGAGCATGATATAGAGAAGACCGCTTCCAGGTGTCATTGTGGGTACTTTGAGTTTTTGGTTATGCCATTTGGCTTAACCAATGCACCAACAACTTTTCAGTCCAGTCTCAGTTGAGGAGATTTGTCCTCGTGTTCTTTGATGACATACCGATATACAATAAAACCTGGGAGGAACACTTAGCTCACTGGATACTGTTCTGAGTATACTTGATAGGGAGTCCTTGTATACCAAGGAGTTCAAATGTGCTTTGGGCATGGCTGAGTTGTTGTATTTGGGTCACATTATCAGTGCAAAGGGTGTGCGCATGGACCCTAAAACGGTTCATGTTATTATTGAGTGGCCTACTCCTAAGAATTTGACACAGCTTAGAGGATTTGTGGGATTGCGTACCTTCTACCGTCGGTTTGTTAGTGGTTTCTTACGACACCCTGCACCACTTACAAATTTGACACAGAAGGAGGCTTTTGTATGGACTCCTCAGGCACAAGAGTGTTTTAAGAAGTTCAAACAGTTGATGACGCATGCCCAGTTTTAGCCTTACAAGATTTCACCAAGTCTTTTGAGCTTCACTGTGATGCCTCTAGAGAAGGCATTGGTGTTGTGCTTATGCAGGACCATCATCCTATAGCTTTCAAGAGCAAGAAGCTAAGGGGTCCTGAGGAGTTTACAGTGTTTATGACAAGGAAATATTGGCCATTATGCATGCTTTGGCCAAGTTCAGGAAATACTTAGTTGGCAGCAAATTTTGTATCAAAACTGATCATAATAGCCTGAGGCATTTCCTTGGACAGTGGGACCTTAATGAATGTCAGCAAAAGTGGGTCAACAAGTTGCAGTCATATGACTTTTACATATCCTATGTCAAAGGTACTCAGAATGTTGTTGTTGATGCCCTATCTAAACGTCCCCATTTGAGCTCTATGGCTGAGATTTCAGAGGATTCAAGGCCCTTGATTATTGTTGAGTATGCCAAGAACCAATGGGCTTCTGACATTATTCATGGGACTATTCAGGACAGCAGGTACTCTCTTGTGAATGAGCTTATCATTTACAAAGGGAGAATATTTTTGGTCCCAGGATCTGATGTGAAGAACATGATGTTGAGAACCATTCATGATTCACCTTTAGCTGGTCATCATGGATACTTTAAGACCTAAAGGCAAGTACGGGAGAAATTTACATGGAAAGGGCTTAAAGCACATGTTCTTCAACATGTTAGAGAGTGCTCTATTTGTCATCAGAACAAACAAGAGCATACAATTCTCGTCGGATTACTACAGTCGCTTCCTATTCCTGAGAGGAAGTGGGAGTGTTTATCTATGGACTTCATTGTGGACTTGCCGAAAGCCCAAGGTAAGGATTGTATTTATGTAGTGGTTGATTGGTTGACGAAATATGCACACTTTTTCCCGATCACTGCCACATATTCAACTACTTAGGTGGCAGATTTGTTCTTCCGTGAGGTATTCAGATTACATGGCTTGCCTCGGAGCATTGTGAGTGACAGAGACAGTCGGTTCATGAGCCATTTTTGGCAGGATCTCTTTAGATTATGTGGGACCGAGTTGACTCCAAGCACGACCTACCACCCTTAGACAGATGGGCAGACAGAGAATTAATAAATGGGTGGAAGGTTACCTACGGAATTATGTTGCAGGGCAGTAGCGAGCTTGGGTGAAGTGGATTCATTTATGTGAGTACTGTTACAATTCCACTCACCATATGATCATTCAAATGACACCATTCAGAGCATTATATGGTTATGACGCGCCTAGATTCCTTGATTTGTTGCTCAGTGATAGCAGGGTGCCCAATGTTGGTGATCTTTTGTAAGAAAATCAAGATATCATGAGGGTTTTACAAGATAATATACAAACGGCACAGAATCAGCAGAAGCAGTATGCTGATCAGAGGAGGGTTGGGCGGTCATTTGAGATGGGGGATATGGTTTACCTCATGCTGCATCCCTACATGCAGTCCACTCTTTGGAAGAGTGGAGCAGAGAAGCTCAAGCCCTGCTATTACAGTTTTTTCAGAGTTGTTCGGCGATAGGTGAGGTGGCTTATGAGCTTGATCTACCGACAGACAATAGAATATCTGTGAGTTGTTTATGGATTTGATTGTGTATGTTTTTTTGCATCAACGTTTTGGATCACACTCTGTGACCCATCATCAGGATGAATAGTGAACATCCACTCAGGGTGGCCTACTTAGATGGCAACTTCATAATTCCCCTCTTCCTTGCACCTCTTTCCCTCCATACATTATGGGGATTGGCAGACAAATTTATCATAGACATATGCATGTTATATCTAAACATATACATGTATATATATAAAAGATAATTTGCTTATTTGTACCACAAAAGCAATTATTAGGATTATTAGATGTTGGTAATTACGGTCCTGAATTAATCAGATGTTTGTTGTCATTCTATGTTCGATGTGGAAGTTATCCTCTAGCTTTGAATGTTGTTCTTCCTTCTCTTCAATGATGCCTCTTCTTGGAGGCTGATCTTGATCAGATGTCTGCTGTCATTCTATGTTCGATGTGGAAGTTATTCTCTAGCTTTGAATGTTGTTCTTCCTTCTCTTCGATGATGCCTCTTCTTGGAGGCTGATCTTGGTTATTTATACCTTCTCCTATCTCGAAGATGCACGTCTCTTCCAAAAGGGCAATTGCTTGCATGGGTTTTTATTTTTCTTCATACCTTTTGACTCTCAACCAGTCGCACCTTTCGGGAATTGATCCTTTCCCAAACTAATCTCTTATCAAACTTGTTATTCCTTCATTTTGTCACTACATGATAGAATGTGGCTGATCACGGGTATAGACTATAACGAATGCATATTAATGATGATTGTTGACATAACAAATGTATCATTGCCTCAATTGCATATTAATAATGATCGCTAATGTTCTTTGTTTTCTGTTGTTACTATAAAATCCGATATTATAGAATCGCTGTTGTTTTTAATATCTACCTTAATGAATCGCTGATTATCGTTATCATAGTTGCTCATTAGTCACTCCTTATCATTATGTTGCCTATGTAAAGACTTAGTCACTTCTGCTTATTAATTAGATCGTTGTTTAATATACCTTCCTTGCTCGCCCATCATAATATTTCTTAAGAAAATTGTGAAGTCTTATGTCTAAGATGATTTTCTCAAAAAATTGATATTTGTATCATAGCAGGGGCATTACACATTCCTTCAGTTCTTGTTCTATCTTCTAACATCAACCAATCCAAAATAGGTGTCATAAAGTTTTGGCCTTCTCCCAATAGCTCTACATTCTCCTTAGGTCCTTTCAAGTCATCTTCTATAACTTGTCCTTGTGCTATGCCCACAAGCATTCTGCAACGTATGGATACATTATCAAATCTACCATCTTGATTCTTCACTATGTTCTTCCTTACATATTTAAACAAATATTCTGAATCTACTCCCTTTTTATCTCGAACTCTACTATATGCCATATTTCACTATGGGGGTCATTTCCAATCAAAGTGTGTTTTATCTATACAAAAAAATTGTATTGAGTCAAGCTTTTCTTGACCAAGTCCTCTATAATCTACATTGTCTAATATTCTTTTTTTGTTTTCTAAATATTTTACAAGATCAAGTAAAATAAGTGACATACATCTTGACAAAGACATTAGGATTCTAGATGTTTCCCAATCACCATACTCAAACATGCACCAATACAAAAGAACAAAAATCATTCAAAATTCTAAAATTTTATCCCCAATGACAAGTGTGCATCAATGTATGAAGGCACACTATAATGTCCCCTTCCTAATTTGCCCTAAAATCACAATAACACAAGATTAGGGTTAGGGTTTACCAAACAAATAATTTCTTTAATTGTGTGATCTGTGACTTGAATCCTACATTCACCACATAAACATAATACCAACACACGAAAGGATATGAATATATGTGTGTGTGCATACTTAATGATGGAAACATTATTTGTAAATTGATCAAGGATTAGAGTAAAGAGAATATATCTTCATAATCATGCAATACATAAATTATATGTGAATTCCAATTATAAAAGATGTGGAGTAAGGAAGCATAGCAGGGTGCCCTAAGATCGCAATTCTCCCTCTATACGTCCTCCACCATTCTTTTATGACTAGAGTTAACTATGTTTCACCACTAGTCCCTCAACTTACCAGTTGAAAAGGTACTTGCAATAGGGTGCCCTTAGCAATTCTCCCTCAATAACAGTGCAGTAGGATGCCCTCATAGTTGTTCTCCCTTAACTACCACTGCAATAGGGTGCCCTTAGCGGTTCTCCCTCAACCATAGTGCAATAGGGTGCTCTCATAGTTGTTCTCCCTTAACAATCACTACAATAGGGTGCCCTTAGCAGTTCTCCCTCAATCACAATGCAATAGGGCGCCCTCATAGCAGTTCTCCCTTAACTGCCAATAGAATAGAGTGCTCTTGGCGATTCTCCCTTAATTGCAGACTTTCTCCCATTCCTTGTGTCAGACTATAGTCAAGTTCATGTCCTAATATTTATTAATAGACTAGAATGCATTATAAAATTCACATCAATAAATTAATCCTTATTTTTGTATTACCAAAAATAGAATTATACTAACACTAGATTCAGATCTGATTATTGTTACCTCCCTCCGGTACTGAGAATTCGAATTTCTGAAGGATATTGTATTCTTCTTGTAGTTCTATGTTCTTATTCTTCTATTCAATGATCCTTGGAATGGATGTTGGACGACATAATTTATCCTTCTTTGTCGTTTTCTGTTGTTCTTTTGATTGATGCCTATGATTCCTTTGAGATGTATCCACCCTTGAACAAATTATGCGAAGTCCCTTTTATATTTTGCAATACAAATGATAAGTTACGCTGGAAGGGCATGAGTCATGCCTCTTCATACTCACCTTTTGATCTTTTCATCTCGTGGCACTCTTTTGTCGGTCCTTGCTGACTTGTCTTGAATAAGGCAAAGTAATTGCTCCCTTAATCTAATTTCTTCTTTATTGTCATTTATAAACATTGACCATCATCACAACTTAATAATACTTATTACTTTGATGAAATCGCTGTTTTAGAATATGATTAAAGTCAACCACCTTATAACTCTGTTGACTTTTCATATCGCTGATTTCTCATATCTCTCCCTTTTTTTCAAAGTCAGCCACCTTTAAACAGGCTGTTGCTTTTGATATTATCACTGCCTTCACAGAGTTAATCCTTTTCATATGATAGTCGCTATTTAATTTGTTGTTGAGAAAGTCGACTTTACACCGTCGATGATTAATAGTCAAGTATTCATTTGCTGGTCAGTGTTTGCTTAATGTATTGTTATTGTCGATGGTTCATTACAGGAGCGAGTCTTAGAATTCTTATTAATGTGTTACAGATCCTCTCTAGCCTTGGCACTTACATTCCTCCATAGACAATTTTTTGTGGGCTATTGACTTCCCACATATGATCAATCTCCATGTTAGATGGTGGATGGAATATCTTCAGATGCAATGACCTTTAATCATCCATTGATTATTATGTTTATCCATCGACCTATATAGATTAGTGTATTCGCTATTTTATGTATTAACATTTCAATTTTAGTCTTTTGTTTTGTTGATATCTATAAGCTGATTAGTGACTCTATTTTTGCACGTGCTTTTCTGCCTTATGATGGTCTATGTGTTTCATGGCAGGGACATGACACAAACCAATAGATGGGACCAGTGGGCTTCTGGCATTGTTGATGGGACTATTCAGGATAGCAGATACACTCTTGTGAATGAGTTGATCATTTACAAGGGAAGGATATTTTTAGTCCTAGGATCGGTTGTGAAACAGACAATGCAGAGGACCTTCCATGATTCTCCTTTGGCAGGTCATCCCAGATTCTTCAAGACTTATAGACAGGTTTAGGAGAGATTCACATGGAAGGGTTTGAAGTCTGATGTTCTGCAACATGTTGGAGAGTGCTCTGTGTGTCAACAGAATAAACAGGAGCATACTTTTCCGGAAGGACTTCTTCAGCCACTTCCTATTCCTGAGAGGAAGTGGGAATGTATTTCTATGGATTTCATAGTGGGCTTGCCAAAAGCCCAAGGCAGAGATTGCACTTATGCGGTAGTTGATCAATTGACAAAGTTTGCACATTTCTTTCTAGTCACTACTACTTATACAACTACACAGGTGGCAGAGTTGTTTTTCTGTGAGGTGTTTAGACTGCATGGCTTACCTCGGAGTATTGTCAGCGATAGGGACAGTCGGTTGATGAGTCATTTTTGGCAGGAGTTATTCAGATTATGTGGGACCGAGTTGACTCCGAGTACGAGTTACCAACCTCAGACAGATGGACAGACTGAGATAGTCAACAAATGGGTGGAAGGGTACCTCTGGAATTATGTGGCAGGGCAGCAAAGGGCTTGGATGAAGTAGATACACCTATGTGAGTTTTGTTATAATTGCACTCACCATATGTCCATTCAAATGTATCCTTTCAGGGCATTATATGGTTATGATCCTCCGAGTTTCATTGATTTGTTGTTCAGTGATAGCAGGGTGCCTAGTATCGATGATTTACTACAAGAAAGTCAGGATATCATGAGGGCCTTGCATGGCAACATACAGAGAGCTCAAAATCAGCAAAAGCAATATGTTGATCAGCGGATAGTTGCACGTACATTTCAAGTTGGCGACATGGTTTACTTGATGTTGCAGCCTTATAGGCAGTCTACTCTCCGGAGGGGTAGAGCTGAGAAGCTCAATCCTCGTTATTATGGTCCTTTTCAGATTTTCAGATAAGTTGGCGAGGTTGCTTATGAGCTTGATTTGCTAGCGGATAGCAGAGTGCATAATGTGTTCCATGTTTCGCACTTCAAGAAGGCACTAGGGAGACATGTTGTTCCTTCTTGTGTTTTACCACCCCTGGATGATGAGGGGAAGTTGGAGTTGATTCTTGAGGCCACCCTTGAGACCAGAGAGAGGTATCTTCGGAGGAGGGTTATCAGGGAGTTTTTGGTGAAATGGAAGGATCTGCTTGTTGAGGATGCTACATGGGAATCAGAGGATATTTTGCAGCATCCCGCAATGCAATTGGTTGAGGACAAGCAATCTTGGGGAGGGCGGATTGTAATGTCCCCATTTTAGCAGGAGGCAGATGTTTGAGGACGTCAGTCCATCATCGCGACCCTCGTGGACTGACGAGTGGTTTTGGGGGTCTCTGGTTGTTTTGATGAGTTGGGAAAAATGATATCTTGCATCCTCAGTGTCACGTTGCCAAGGGATCCTGACTCTGTTATCGTCATTTGTTGGTTATTGAGACACTTACTATTTTTAGTAAGTCAATTATTGGGGGATGTTATTTTTGGCAGGGGGATTTGGTGGTTATGTCTGGAAATATTTTTGATGTCAGCTTGATGAGTTGATTATGAGATATTTAATGAATTGTTTAATTAAGTTCTACTTAATTAATTGTAAAGGTTGAAAGCTTTATTTTAAAAGGATAAGCCAACTTGTTTTAATGATAAGTCATTAATATACTTTATTAATGACTCAATTATACTTGGAAGTGTAATGGAGAAGCTGAAATTCGATGGAGGGATTGATAAAAGACATTCATTTTGGTTGTTTCGAACCATCTCCTTGGACATTATTCTTCCTTGAGCAAATTGGCGATTTGAGGGTTTATGTTATGAAATACTCAGTGCAAGAATGGTGAAGGATAAGCCAACTTGTTCTAATGATAAGTCATTAATATACTTTATTAATTACTCAATTATACTTGGAAGTGTAATGGAGAAGCTGAAATTCGATGGAGGAGGGATTGATAAAAGACTTTCATTTTGGTTGTTTCGAACCATCTCCTTGGACATTATTCTTCCTTGAGCAAATTGGCGATTTGAGGGTTTATGTTATGAAATACTCAGTGCAAGAATGGTAAATTCTTGACTGCGATTTGCACTTAGAACTGGTGCCACTATCCCAGCGATTTGTGTTTCCTTTTGGTTTGAACAGGTGCTTTGCAATCTAGTTTGTGTTTGGCGTAAGGGTCTGAAATTATATATTTCCTCCATCGAATAGACTGTTGGCGCTTGGAGTTGTCAGATACAACCCACATTCAATGCGTGGGATTTGGATGAATGTCGTCAGCAACTGATGGCCACGGCTTAATACTTGTGTGGTGTTTATAAGGGTTCGAGGGTGGTGTTGTTCTGCAATAAATATATAATACCTCTCCCTACATCATGGAAGACACATTGACCATTATCGTGGCTTCGAATAAAGGAACTCAATTTGGCTTTATCAAATACTTCCAGGTTTTTTTTTCAATAATAATTGAGCTTGTTTACAGTTTGCAAAATTGTAAATAATTTTCAATAAAAGTTTGCAATTAATTTGGAGAAGACATGTCAGGGATTAGTTCATAATTTCTTTTCAAAAAAAAATTGCTTACATTTGTTATTTTCATTTAGTGTTGAAAATTAAAAAAATCATATATTTCCAAAATACAAAAAAAAAGCACAAATTTCCAGAAAACAAAACAATTCTACAATGGTGGTTAAGTTAGAGCCAGCGGGGCTCTTACACAACCGTCGGTGCAAGCATCATAATCGTATATCAGAGACGGCATCCATAGAAGAGCATAAATCAACAGATACATATCTGAGACAGCTCGTGTGACAAAGAAGATTGCATACATAATTCTGAATATTAAAGATGGCATATCTATGCCTGAATATTACTTTGTAATCCTGTAACTTGCAGCATATAATACATTCGAAGATCAGAGACGGCTATACAAGATATAGTGCATATAATATATTCTAAAATTAGAAACAGCCATCATATATAAACTGCATTCTGGGACTGCAGCATTACTTGGAACTACCCATCATCCATATTGAGAGGATTCATCATTGCATTTGGAATTACCAGTCATATATAATTCATTATCACTGCATTCATATTATACATTGTTATTGCATTGTCATTGCATTTGAAATTACCAGTCATACGTACTATTCATTATTGCACTCATATTCCATTATTGTAGCATTTGGAACTACCAGTCATATATATAGCACATTATCATTGTATTCATATTTCACTGTTGTTACATTCACAATTAAGTAATTCGTATATCTGCATTTGCATTTTCATTGTAGAAGGTAAACAATTGAATAAGGAATTCTATAAATTCACATAGTATCCATATAACCAAAAAAATGGGACATTACAATAAGGCTGCTTACATTGTCAGTAGAGGGTCTATTACTTTTGATGGAAAGAATAACACTGACAATGTCTATTATGTGCAGGGTTTGTATCACAATCTGTTAAGTGTTGGGCAGATGTGTGAGAATGGACATGATGTTATTTTCAAGAATGAAGGATGTGGAATCAAGAAGAGATCTTGAGATGTGATTGCAGTTGGAAAAAGAACAGGAAGGAACATGTACCAGCTTGAAGGAGCTTCAGAAGGATGTTGTTTGCTATCACAGACCAATGACAATTGGCTTTGGCACCGGAGGATGTGTCACATCAACTTTGGTAATTTGGTAAGAATAAGTTCATCTCAAGCAGTGAGAGACTACCTAGACTATGTAAACCAGATAATGTGATTTGTAAAGGATGTCAAGAAGGGAAACAAAGAAGAGAATCATTCAAAGCAAAAGACTATTCGTCTAGCGGTTTACTCGAGTTAGTGCACACTGATATTTGTTAGAGAAAAATCAGAAGCATTTTAGAAGTTTAAAATATTCAAGGCTAGAGTTGAAAATGAATGTGGTAGAAGGATTAAATTTTTGAGATCTGACAAAGGAGGAGAGTTTACCTCTAATGTGTTTGAAAGTTACTGTGAAAAATATGGCATTAAGAGACAGTTTTCAGCGGCTAGAACACCATAGCAGAATGGTGTAGTGGAAAGAATGAACCGGACAATTTAGGAGGTAGCAAGAACCATGTTGAAGGAAGCAAGTCTATCGGAAATCTACTGGAAAGAAGCAGTACATATTGTTGTGTATACTGTGAACAGAGTTTTGTACTTAAGGAAATATGGAAAGACATCATATGAGTTATGGCATGGAAGAGCACCTACAGTTAAGTACTTCAAAATATTTGAAAGCAAATATTACATTCGGAAAGACGAAGATAATCTTGGCAAATTTGACAGCAGAGCAAATGAAGGTATATTTTTGGGGTACTCTACAAGAAGCAAGGCTTACCGGTGTTACAACAAAAGACTGAACAAAATTGTGGAAAGTGTGAATGTGAAGGTTGATGAGGATTTTCAGAAGACACCTGAAAGACATATTGATTATGAATCTGATACAGAGGACAAAGGAAAATACAACAAGAAAGAGGAGGAGAATCAACCAACATCGGCATCTACAGCTAAGAAACCAAGGTATGTACAAAGAAATCATTCTGAGAATCAGATTATTGGTAATAAGAATAGAGGAGTTGTTACCAGAAGTAGAGCAACACCATGCTTTGTTGTGTCTACTTTTGGAAGTTCAACCTGAATTTGTAGAAGCAGCATGCGATGATCCAAATGGGGTAAATGCATCTAATTCCGTCATTATAACCTATTTCTTTACTTTCTTTTTCCTTGAACACTTTCCCCATTTTATTCCAACCCCATAATCATACTTAATTTGTCTTTGCAATTGTCTCTCTTTAGAATCACTTTCTGTAATGTCCCCGTTATTAAATAAATAAAATAAACTTGTATTTGGGTTCCAGTCGATTTAGCTTATCCCAGACCCATCTTTTATTTTAGCGTAGGTGTTAGTGTGCCGTGTCGGCTTTATTTGTACACATCAGGAGTTTGTCCGACGGGTATTTATGACCGGCTCGTAGGATGTATTTCAGATGTTGAGTTTTGATATTTTTATTATTATTGCGAATTCCAGTTGGAGTTCTAATATGCACCACTTCAGAAGTGAAAGACCTTCCCTATTTGGCCTGTTGCAGTTTCGATGGGATTCAACCCTCGCCCTACTCTGCTTGTTCTACTTGTATCGAATCTGGCAAATCCGAAGTACTTCATTATTCATATTATAATCTCCTGGCAATTGGTCCATATTCGGTACTTCATTGTTTGTGCACCTGTTAACATCTAGTGAATTGCTAAGTAATTGCATTGCAGTGAAGAAGGCGCATTTCATACTCCGCAGGCATTCCCTCCAGACATACGTACGTACGTACGGCCAGCACTCCTTCGTACGGCCAGCCCACTCCCAACGTACGGCCATCCCTCTCCACACGTACGACCAATTCCCTTTGCACGTATGGCCTGTTCTCCTCACCGTACAACCTGCCTCCTCCCACCGTACGAC
>MU223536.1:1585199-1607143 GCA_018584345.1 Thuja plicata
CAAAAGGGGGACGTGGGGGCGTCCCCGCGTCCCCGATGATTGGTGGCTGAATGGTGGCGCCGCTAGGGACGCGGGAACGGCGTCCCCCCGTCCCGGGTGCGTTTGGGATTTGGGGGGGGGGACGCGTCCCCGTGTTACTCTGGCTATTTCATTAGACCATTGATTTTCAAATCCTTAGATGTGCACCCTGTAAATAGGAAATTTCAATACTCAATTAAAACAAAATGCATATGCTTTACACCAATGCATATCTTATAATAGTTTGGAAATCGTTTTGAAGTGCTATTTATATAAACTTGAAATTCCAGGCCAGTACGGTGGACAATACTTTTTCCAGTTCTAGAGTATTTTTGAATTAAATTTCTTCCAAGTCTAGATGAAGTCAGATAAGACAATTGCAAAGATGGAAGGATTCCCAAGGGGCATTTTCTAGACGTGTCCATGCTTCATCTATCACATCCTCATATGCCACATCATCTCCAGCAGTACAACACAGGACTTTGTGCTAGATATATTGTTACAAACTAATGCGAACAGTATTTGTCTCTATAGTACTAATGGATCCTCTAAGTACATGATCTCTGCAACTTGACAAAGAAACCTGCCAACACAACTTATAGAGGTCATCTTAAGATGACTTACACTTTCAATTTGAATCCTAAAAAATTTAAGCTGCTTGTGTGGAGGCCTTCAATTTCTTAACATAAATGCATGGTTGAGTCAATTGGATTAGTCCCACATTGGTAAGAATTATGAGACAAAGGTGGCTCGTAAGGCATTACATACTCCACGAGAAAGAAGTTAGAAGGTGAGAAGCCAAAGTGTGGTTGTTCCTCTCGCTACTAACAAGAGTTTTATGATGCTTGTGTACTAGAGATACCCTTTTACCCAGTGAAAATGTACCAATATAATGACTACCCATAGTAGTCATCTTGAAACAACTTACATAGATCAAATCCAAAAATAAAACATTAAAAACAAATGCTTTATGATGCTTGTGTATTAAAGAGATCCCAGTCATCTCGAAATGACTTACATAGTTCAAATCCCCATAAAAACTAAAGAACAAATGCTTTATGATGCTTGTGTATTAAAGAGACCCCTATTGTAATGTCCCCAAATTAGGAGAACCCAAATTTTACCCTAGATTATAGTTTCTATATAAAAGAAAGTAGGGTTTTTAGGGTACCTTTCTGCTTTGATTAAGATCCTGCAAGTAAGTTTGGAAACATTATAATATAATTCATAATAAGACATTCTTGGGCTAGAAATAAACATATATCAGATTAATAGATTGCTTGAATCAGATTTTAAAATGTCTCAACCATAGAAGTAATAAGGTAGGGTGATTTGATTAGGTGCCCAAGAGACCTCTACCCTAGGCCCAAGAGTGGATATACAATTCCTCCTGGCCTCATGTGGGCCTTGCCATACAAATGAGGTTGTGTACCTAGTGTGGCGTCCTATCACCATTCTCCTCATCCTTGTCACTTCTACCTCACCTCCACTAGTTGAGCATCCATATTCATTGGTTCGCCATGATAGAGATCGTGAGGATCACTCACAACAGGGTGCCCAGAAAGTCCCTCCTTCCTAAGCCCAAAGGCAGTCCCCTTATCCCCCTTTGGCCCCATGGGACTCCTCAGTCACATAACCTGGAGTGGCATGCTTAGAAGGTGACCTCATCACCATTTTCCCTCCTATGACTACCTCATTTCCCCTACCATGGCTAATTGCAGCAGACAGAAAAACATAAAAGATAAACTCTATATTACAACATTCATGATTTATGAAATGAAATGCATATTAGTTTGCAAGCATGCAGATGTATATAATTCGGTATTATATCTATATGTAAGCTGTCACGTACTACTATTGCATTCCTGAATCATTAATGCAATATTAATACAATCAGTGTTATGAAGATTATCTGTACACACGTCTATATTTGCATCTATGAATAGCATCATAATTCTGGGCTACCTATTTAATTCAAATAAAACAGCCATAAACAGATTTCTTATGTAGACATTGTCACACAGTGCTCATACCCAGATCGCAGATCTGAACTATAATCTGTTCTTAATCCTTTTTATCTTTTCTTCCTTCCGATGATTGAATGAATGAATGTGGGTATGATAGGGCAACACTTAAATGATTGATGTTTGAATGATGAATTGATTGATTTGATAGACATTTGATGATTGATTTCTGATTCCAAGATGTAAATTGATTGATGATGATTTGATTGCTTGTTTATTCACTTTGCTGAATTGATCGTTGCTAATTGATAGATTGTTTGATTCATAGATTGCTTGATTTTGTGATGCATTGATGAGTGATGATGTATTGATGTTTGCTTGGCATGATCTCCCCTTTATAATTCATAAGTGAAAGGATCACCACCTTTCATAAGATTTAAGTCACCACTTTTCATTGTTGCCTCTGAGAATAATATATTATTCTCCCAATGGATCTCCTTTTTTGATTCCATGCCCTTCTTCAATGAAGGTCTTCTCTTTTATATCTCCTTTGAGTGAAGAGAGTCACACCCTTTCATTTGTTAATGCCTTTATGAAAGGGTCACACCCTTTGGTTATGACAAGATACATCTGTTTGACAACTGCTCCCACTTTCACTTCCTACCTCTGACTTCTCAAATCTGTATTTACTACTTTCAGAATTTGTACATATCCATTTAAGATGTAAATATCTTATTTTCTTCTTTCCCTCTCAATTCTTATTTCAGATACCTCCTTATACTTTTGCATTGAATCTACTCTAGATCTCCTCTATCCTCTTTGCCCCATTCCATTTGATCCTTCTTCTCTTTTATATCTTCCCGTGTGAGGGTGCCTTTTGGAAAGAGTCATGACCCTGCATAATCCAAACCCTTTCGAAGAGTCACAAACCTTCATAATTACAACCCTTTCGAAAAGTCACAACCCTTCACCTTTTTAAAAGTCATTTCCTTATTTTCTTCCCTTTCCTTTACATTAATCCTTCCTTAATTCTTATGCTCCACTCTTTCTTACTCCTTCCCTTTTCTCCTCAAATGAAGTTCTCTTCTCTCCCTTTTATACCTCTCATTTGAGGGAGACACAACTTTTCCATTCATGTCTTTTGATCATTTGTTTAACTTTACTAAATTTTAATTATTTTATATTTTTAATTTAATTATTATTGTTTATTATTTAATCCTATTTCAAGAAGGGGACATGACACCTATGATTATTGCCAACATACTAAAAATGATATAATATATTAATAACTACTCATAGAAGTCATATTGAAATGACTTAAACATGGATCAAATCCCCCGCCCCCCCCCCTCCCCCCTCCCCCCAAAAAAAAAAACTAACAACCTAAATTTTCCATATAATTATTTGTATCTTCTACAACAAAAGGTCCTCTGTAATTCTTTCAAATGTTGTAAATGTCCCTTTTACATGGCATTCTCCACCATCTAAATTTTCCTTATGATTTATTGTGACCTCCACAAGAAAGGTCCTCTCTAGTGCTTTCAAATGTTGTAAATGTCTCTTTTCGAGAGCATTTTTAGGGGAGAACTACAAAAGAATTATTAAGAACAGTATGTTAAAGAGCAATTTATAACGTGTTAGTATTTGAAGGTAACTTGTACTGAAAAGTTATTTAGATTTATATGATGCAGCATTTGCATGATAGTCCTTGCAATTTATTATGCAAAGATTACATTATGGTCCATGAGTTATTCAGCGACTACTAAAAAAATCTCACATTACAGGAAATTATCACACAAATTATAACAGAAAGAAATCTTATATCTTATTTCTGAGTTCTATCCTAGAGACGGTGCGATTGAAATTTAAACGTGAAAACAATAATCAAGGTCCAATCTTTGGAGAACAAGTCAGATAGGGAAATTTCGAAAATGAGAACAGTCGCTTATTTTAAGGGAATAATATGCATACCCGTTCTTCCCCATGCACTGCGATTCCGGAATCAGCATGTTCGAAACCATTAAAAAGATTTGAGGATGAGCTAACAATGTGAATGCCAGAAAGAATCAAACCAATTCCACACATTTTGTCTCGTCTTCTGCAAAGCCAGATCATACATCCATGACGGATTTCAGCATACAAATTACGGATAGGCGCTTTTACTTTTTTCCCTTAATTACTTCAGTTTAACAGCTCTAACAATATTTTTGCCACTTTTTAATCACCAGTTTCTCTTCAGACTGAATAACAAAATTTAACAGTTTAATATTCTTCATACATAAGGCTGCCCGCTGAATGCAAATATAACGATCCAAATGACACCATTATAAGTAAAGCGATTATATTAATTAGCAATCAGGATTCTAGAACTGCAGAATGTTAAATAGCAATAGCATTCCACTTCAAAATTAGCATTTGACAAAATTGAGATTTAAATAATGTGTTGGGTTCTAAAACAGTGATACATTGAAAAGCTCTGATCTGGCGTACTTATGCTACGTACGTGCGGTTATGATTTGCAGTCCACCCCCTCCTGTCTTCTCATACCAGCTCGATGAGATTTTCTCAAGTTCTACACAATTATTTCACCCATAATACTACTTTGGGCAGCCTCTGGCTTTAATAATGACCAACATCGTGCCCTACGCAACTATTGTTGCAATGGCGGCTACGATGGCTGCCAAGCGCACTCGGAAATTCGTCCAAAGCTGGGCGTTGAGGTATTAAAAATCCAGCATTTACCAAGTGATGTTGAACCTGTTTGTCATTGGGGTGAAAAGTTTCATGTGAATTGTATCCACTTTCAGCAATTCTTACCCTCGGCTTATGTATTATGAGAGCTCCGTGGCATTAATTCTCGTTTTCATTTAATGATCTTCTAGGCCCCGTTTGTTTGGGGTGGAATTGGAATTTGATGTCTAAAACCAGGTTTTGGGTTCAAATCTGTTGTTTGGTGCATTAAAACAATAATCTGAATATAGTTTCCATCTTTCAATTTCGGGTTAAAATGAGAGTTTGCATTTTCCACCCAAATAGGTGGAATACGATTTCAAAACCTGGTTTTATGTTTTTTTTTAATCCCATTTTATAATTTCATCAAGTCCGTGGGTTTTGCGTGAATTGGGGATTGGGATCGATCCTTTTATTTCCTTCAATCGCTCGATCCTCTTATAGTCTCCAAAGCTATTGAGGCGGAGCAGCTCCAATTCCAATTTTGAACTTGGCAACCAAACGCAGAAGATGAATTGACTCATTCATCTTCCGGGTCAACCAAACGGTCCAAACTATATCCGGAAATGCAAAACCGGAATTTCAAAACCCTATTTTGAGATAATCAGGTTTTGAGTCCAATTCCAATTCCCCAAACAAACGGGGCCTAGGGCCCGTTTGTTTCGCGGATTGCCATTTCCGAATTCCCTAAATGTTCAATTCCCTGTTTGGTTCCAAAATTAAAAATTGGAATAGGGTTATGCGAATTTTAATTTTGAGTCATTTTGAGCATTTCACAATTCCCCCTTCAAACCTGGAATTGGAATTGAGAGTATTGTTTTGGGAGGGAAAATGCATTCTCATTTTTGTGTCAATAATGTATATTATATTTATAAGGATGTATATATATACATGTGTGTGTATATACATGAGTGTATATATACATATATACATACAAGTGTATATACACACATGTATATATATAGTGTATATACATGTATGTATATACACTCATGTGTATACACACACATGTGTATACATATACACATATGTAAATATACACATGTGTGTATATGTGTATATACATACATGTATGTGTATATATACACACATGTGTGTATATATACACACATGTGTGTATATACATGTATGTGTATATATACACATGTGTGTATATGTACACATGTGTGTATACACACATTTGTGTGTATATGTGTGTATATATATACACGTGTGTGTGTATATACACACACACACGTGTGTGTGTGTGTGTGTGTGCAAAAACAAAATTCCAATTCCAATTCCAATTTTGTGGAACCAAACGTAGAATCTGCATCTTCTCAGTCATCTTCCAGGTGAACCAAACAGGACAAGCCCATATTCTAGAATTCGTTTTGAGAATAGCAGAATTCCATAAATGGATTCAATTCCAGAATTGGCAATTCCAGCATGCACAAATTCCACGAAACAAATGGGTATAAATTAATATAATTTTGAATTGTTTAAGTTTTTAGTTCATGAGAAAAATCTTCTTAGTATTGGCATAGTGTGGTGGTTAGGTTATATTTTTATATAACAAAGTAGAGAATTAACTGTATACTAACAACATATCAATATCAAAAATTATGATAGTCCATCAACAGATTGTAAGCTACATCTAACACATACTATAAACTATTGAAGTATTCACTCTAGAGCCACAGTCTAGTAAACTAGTAGAAATTTAATGGGTTTTAACATAAAGCTCTCATGGGACAATAAAAAACCAAAGTAAACTAAGCATGCCCAACGGACTTGATATCACAGCAAAATTGATGAAGCACATGGCTCCAATCCTCTATTATGAACTTAAACAATTCCTTGTAGTTCCCTTCATCCTTGGCATCTTTTTTCAATCCCCTTTTTCGCATAAGGCACAAGGAAGTAGCAAAGTTGTGCATCACGTAAACACTAAACCTAGAGAGGTTCATCTTCCTTTCCAAATCGAGCACTTTAGTCTTCATTGTCCCTAACTTGGTCTTTGACATCTCCAGCTCTCTCGTTATAGTTTGGCATTCAATGCAGCTCCCTTTCACGATGGTGATGCAAGGGCATCCATGTGGAGGGAACCCCATGTTAAAAAATTCAAGCCTCCCTCAATATGTGTGTGCTAGATTCCCTTAATTTATGGTGGAAGACTAATTTTAGCATTTAGTGGACACTAGTGTGAGTGGACAACATGATGAGTGGACAAAAGGCGGAGGTTCCAAACTTTTCTTTATGGGGTCAACCGACAGCCTAATTTGGGATAGTTGTAAGAGAGGAGTAAATGCGGCCAATAGGGGATTCCAATTTAAAATTCAATGACAAAATTGGTGGGAATATTAGTTGGGCATACCCCTTTAGGGATTCCAAATGAAATAATATGAATGGGGAAGTTGGCAATTATAAGGGGAATTTTGATTAGCTAGAGTTTGAGGGTTTTTGAAAGGGGGGAGATGGTGAGAGGTTGTAGGAAGAAGGAAGTTGTTGAATGAGTGTAGGGGCTAAGAAACAACAAAAGGAATATTGAATCATAGAAAGATGAAAAATCATGAAGGCCATGAATAAATTTTTCATTGTAGATTTTGTTTGTAGTAAATTGTTAGTTGAAATCTAACTAAGCAATGAGTGATTTCATTTGAGATTGATATTGTGAAGGTTGTTTCTGAATTTAAGTTGTATTTGAAGTGAATTTGTGAATTATGTATGGAATGCATTGATTCTCTACATGTTTTAGGTTATAAATTTTGAGTTGAATCAAAGGGATATTTGTTAGAATAGGTAAAACCATATTCTCCCAAGAACACCTGCATGCATAACCCTATCACATGGAAGAAGTGAAGAATAGAAGATAGGAAGAATCTATGGAGGCCAAAAAGCCAGAGGCATCATATACACAAGAAAACAATATATTGACAATATGTTTCAAGATGTTACAATGAGATGTGAAAAACTCCTTATCAAAAACAAAGAGGTGAATCCTTATAAAAGGAATCACGAAACCCTAAAGGTGAAAACCCTAAAGAATAATAAGATGCCTAAGTTTAACTTAAGCGCAGAGTATAATAGACTAATAATTAAATAAATTAATTATTAGCTATAATATGACTACTTTAACACCCCCCTTAAGTGTAACTTAGGAAGAAGCTAAACAGCTAAGGACTAAAGGATGCATGAAAATAAAATGCATGAAAGGAACTATGGGTCCCAGCAACTAGGCCTGATCAGGTACCCAAGTACAAGAAATAAACTAGATGAAGGAGACAAAGCCTTCAATCTAGGGAAAGTCCCAAAGAAACGAATAAGAAAAAGCAAGAAGCATCTCCGAAGCATGAAGCTGCAAACACTGTCAAAAGTAACTGTTGGAACCCCCACTGAAATGGTGCATGACCAGGTAGAGAAGACAAAGTCTGAAGAGTTGAGCAATCGAAGAGGTGACCTCCAAAAGTAGGAATGAACGAGTGTCTATATAGTAGATGATCCATCTCACCGGAATGTATAGGTGCCTAGCCACTGCATCCGCCTAGTACATAGGAACAAAAATAGAATACGTAGATCACTCAACCGAACCAAGGAAGCAATAGAACCAACAGGTGAACCCCCCCCCATAATGCTGAACAAGGAGAGGGGTGACAGGAACACTAAAATTCAATGCCAGAAACATCTGCAGAAAGCAGAATCAGGAACACCAACAGTGCAACAAAAGTACAAGCACAGGATAAAGGGCGGTGTCACCGACACACAGCATGGGCTAATGTCGTGGAAGGTACGCTCACTTGACAAAGGTGGATGAGCACAAAATGGCAAAACATCATAACCCTCCATGGCACTTTATAACTGAGTGCGAGTACAAAAAACACATAAGGTGCTCGAAATCCCAGATATGCAAAAGCAGGCACTTTATCTCAATGTGTTTACAGAAAAGAAAATGTGATAGAAGAGAAGCATACAATGCTCAGAAGTCAGAAAGAAGAGTGAGCCAGAAGATCAGAAGAAGAGATCCCAGGACCTGTAGAACCCAAGCAATCTGCCAGAGTGCAAAAGAGAAAAACTCGAAGGAGAGAGAACCTAGAGAAGAATCTAGAAAAAAGACCCCTGCAACTGAAAAGCTCACTGAACCAGCTTTCTGACGATATATGGTTTGCCAAAAATAGAGTTCGGATGAGCAAGAGAAGGCTCCCGGAAGGCAGAAAATAGACATCGGACTTTGACAGAAAAAAATATTATCAAAACGGCAGAACCCAAAACCCTAACCTCCATCATCGGAAAGAGCTCAAAAAGAGCTTTCCGACGATATATGGAAGTCAGAAAAATACCTTTGTATGCTCCAGATAGAGCGAAAACAGTGAGGTAGGGTTAAAAACTCCACAAAATCAGGTTTTAAGCCCCTGGGGCTGAAAAAATAAGCCCCTGGGCGCATGGCGCGCGCAGGGGGCTGGAGCATAGCTCCCGGTCACCCATGTGACCGTCGCTTGAAGGCATAAGCCCGCGGGGCTTTAAACAAACCGTCGGGCGGCGAAGTGGCGAGGAGCCAGTGGAGCGAGGGGCCGACAGAGCAGACTGGCTAAGCGGCGGAGCAGGCTAGCAGAGCGGGGGGCCGGCGGGGCCGGTGGTTGGCGGAGCGGTGGCGGCTGGGCCGGGGGCAGCGCGTGGGCGACGCGCTCCAAAATGCATTGGGAGCGTTATTTTAAATGCCAAAAATCAATTAAAATTGATTTTTTTTATTTTTTTCTCGGTTTCCGTGCCTGTACGGCACTGGAAACCAAAATTTTTTTACCTCGGAGGCAAGTTGTCCAAAATGGACAAATTTTATATGGATTCTAGGGTTTTTGGGCACTCTAAGCGCAACGGAGATGTCTGTTTGAGCCCAAAATGACCAGAAACAAAGGTCCCCCTAAATCCACATAAAAAACTTTTGAAAGACCAAAAAAACCTCCAGCTTCTGAAACACTTTGACAAAACATGAACAACGAGTAGCGAGATGGCTCTCATACCATGTTAGAATAGGTAAAACCCTATTCTCCCAAGAACACCTGTATGCATAACCCTGTCACATGGAAGAAGTGAAGAATAGAAGACAGGAAGAATATATGGAGGCCAAAAAGCCAGAGGCATCATATACACAAGAAAACAATATATTGACAATATGTTTCAAGATTTTACAATGAGATGTGAAAAACTCCTTATCAAAAACAAAGAGGTGAATCCTTATAAAAGGAATCATGAAACCCTAAAGGTGAAAACCCTAAAGAATAATAAGATGCCTAAGTTTAACTTAAGCGTAGAGTATAATAGACTAATAATTAAATTAATTAATTATTAGCTATAATATGACTACTCTAATAGTATTGTCCCTCTACATCAGTGGTATTAGAGCTAGAAGATTCTAAGTGTGCAGACAAATTTTTTGGAGGAAAGTAGCTTGGCACTAGGACTTGAGGGTGGAGTTGTGAGGAGAAATCCCTAAATGTGTAAAAAATCGCAAAATGTGAGGCAGATTGCACCATATTTCTCAAAGTGGATTGAAGGAAGTGTATCTTCTGTGTACAAGCAGGTTGTCAAGCAATGAAGTAGTTTGTACTTGAGATAATGAATTTGGAAGTGGAAGCAGAATCGCCGATTTGAGGAAACTTTATATTGAGAAACTTACATATTAGGTGTACATGAAAAGAGAAGAGAAAGAGAAGATCAAGAGCATTTTCGTGCTATACAATGAAGGGAATAGATGTGAGACCAAGAGTTTGAATTTTGGACTTAGAAGAAAGAATTGATTTATGTAGACTGTGGAAACAAATAATAAAGATAAGAAAAATAGAATGTATGATTGATGAGATAGAAGAAATGATTGAAGGGACTTTTGGAAGTTTTCTTAAAAGGCACAGTGGTGTTGGAAAAAAGGAGAAGAAGATCAAGGAAATGAATAATATTTCATATATAAAAGAGATGGTGCAAAATGGGATGAAAGATCTCATGAACAAAATGGCCATATTGATCAAGATAATCAGAAATAAGACTAGAATTTCATAGTTTGGTTTAGAGGAACTTGAAGAGGTAACAACATCGAGTGTTGTTTGATTTGAGTGTGTAGAGAGTGATAATGACACTATATTTGGTCATAGGTTTAAAGATGAAGATGTGATTGAAGAAAATTTTGAAGAAGGTAAATGCATAGAAGACATGAGAGTTTTTATGACAAGCCAAGAAGATACTCAAGATAGTCGGGTTACTTGTATCTTCCAAATACTCAAGCATAACCTAAGTATTCGCTCATTCACAACATATATCATGCTTAACCAAAATCACAAGACATATCAATCTACCATTGACAGAAAAATTCATGAAACCAAAATAGAAGAAGATAGGAGACAATATGTGTTGTAATTTCCATTAAACTCTTTCAGTATGTGATTCACAAGCTTTAGAAGATACGACTCCATTGATATGAAACTACTTCTCTATTTCTATTTAAAACATCTCGTACATAATTATCTAAATTTTAGAACCCTTTGTCAATCAGTCACGATTCCCTTTATAAGTTCAGGGAGAAGAAAAAGCTAGCGGTTGATGACACAAGCCAAAAAAATTTGCTTTATAATAGAATATGCCAGAGACATCTTTTCCAACCTTTGCACAAAAATATCTTGCACAAAAAACAAAACCATAACACGCTGAACAATGCATGTCAAATAAAAAATAGTTAGAATGACAAGGCAAAAATTGGTGCCCCAAGTTGTGTGAAGAACAAAACTGAGGAGCACACCACAAAAATTGTATAAGATTTTAATCATTAGAAAAGTTCTTGTTATATCAGTTGGTTATGATTAAAACACATATAACTCTCGTTCTAGCCTTTATACTTTACACTTAGAAGTAGCATCATGCTTATTGTTCTTTCTCCTTCTCCTTATCCAGGTCCACCACATCTTGATTATAATACTTAACAAACTAAGAATTAATCACAAGTCCAATGGGCCAATTGAATACCTTGATGTCAGTCACCTTATCATAAGAATGCTTGCATTTTCCATCTACAATCACCCTGACATTATGGATGAACTTGGAAAATATTCTATTAGTAGAAATATACTTATCAATGACCTCATAATACACTTGTTCTACGAGAATATCACCATTCCCCATCTTGTTGATAGCCATTTCAACAATGCTTTCATATTATTTCATCCATTCATCAAATCCTTTAAGCATAGAATCTTTGTTAAAAAGAGAAGAGATTGTCCAATGTTTTAATTCCTTGAACAACCTAATTTGATCCCTCATCATTCCCACCTTCCCCTCCAAATATTGTACTTCAGCTATCATCATATTATATTTCTTACATAAATCCTTAAGTTTTTGGGGAATGTTGAATGTGAACCTGGCTGCAGTTTTGAGGTCATTGACTTCATTTTGCACTAACTTCATAGCTTGACTTATTTCTACAAGGTCCTTTAATAAATCTTCACACTTATCAACAGCTTTAGAAATAGTAGAAAAAGATGGATACACATCAGGGAGCTTATCCAAAATATTTTTTAATAAATGAGAAAAGGTCCCCTTGACCATTGTCTTGACTTTATCTTTTTCCACAAATCTTGCTTGTGCCAATTCACTTTATTTCTCTCCCAACTCAACAATAATTTCTTGCAACTTTTACTTTAAGTCTGAAACCTCCTCATTTAGAAAATATTACTCACCCTATTCCAATGATTTTCTTGAAGAGCCATAATGGTATTTTTTTAATGCTTTCATTAAGTGAGCATAAACGATGAAGGCCTTTGTATAAGATTCATGCATCTGAATCATTTCTTCTTGCTAAACTTGCAACTACCTTTCTTAAATTTTAGTGGCATCTCTAGTAAGCATGGCAACATGCATTGTGTAAGTAGCTGCTTCAAATGTCGTGGTATCTCTCAAGCTCGTGATAGTAGCAACATCCCCCCTTTTCTTCTACACCAATCAACAGTTGGGGCCTATTTGTGCTTGAGGCTCTAACTCATTGTGTCAATGCCTTTAGAGTCAGATGATAACCAAAACCAATGAATACCCCATCTTTCTCAAATTCTTAGGCAAAAATGGCATCATTTTTCTGCCTAAATTGATCCAATACGAATACTTCCTCTAAATTCCAACCAGGGATCAACAACATTCCACTTTCTTTCACAATCTTTCTGGCCTCATCAAGACTCAAGTGACTCAAGTTAATATTATATGGAGTTACATTCTCTAGTATTCCTTCTGATGGACCTTTCACTTTCATCCATTAGGCTTTGAATTCTGATTTGTTAACAAAATTGTCATCCTCCATGAAAATTCGGGCAATTATAGCCCTCTCATCCTTCTCTCTTTCCCCAAAAGGATTATCCTCATATTCATCTTCATCTCGATCCAGATTTTTATTAGGATCCTCAATGAGTGGCCACTGTCTTAGAGGTGAGGCCAAAGGCTTCTTCACCTCATCTTCATTTATATTAAACTTTACCGGTATATTGGTGACCTATTGTTCCTCCTCTCCAATCTCAGATTTATTAGATGGGACCAATTGTGAGCCTAAAGTTGTACTGGCTTCAGGTGCATCCTGAGGATCTTTTATCTCGATCTTAGCCTTTCTCGGATAGATTTCCTTGAAGTTATATAACATCATCTCAATCCTTTTAACCACGTTCAGTTCACGTGGATAGAAAGTATTAAAACCTAGATATCTTCTTCTAATTTCATTTTCAATCCTGACTAGGATTTCCCACTTCTTTCGACATTGATCAACCACAACAGAGTCTATACAATCCTTAATAACATCCTCATTGTGATCTAACTCATGCAAGTAAGCTCCCCACTTGAGATGGTCATATCTCAAGGAATGCATGAAACCCTCTAGGTCATAGTTTCTTTTCCTTCCAAAACTCAAGGCATATCTTATAATAATAAAATTTTGCACTTCCTGCTGAGATTCATTTCCAATACCAAAATCCCAAAATATTATAAGCTTAGGAAAGAAATATCCTTTCCTTTCTTCTTTCAAGTATGTTTCTTACATCCAAATAAATTTCCATATAAATTATAGGAAATCCAACCTCAGAGACACATAATAGGGGAGCTGGTGAGGAGGTTGTTGACAACCATACACTCTGATTAGTGTATACTCTGAGAAAAAGAACCACTCAACATAATTAAGCTTACCAGTTTCATCCATTCGCATATCTTTTGGTCTCATTTCCTCCATGATTTTGTGAGGTAACATTGGCATTACAACGCCCAACTAGTCATAGATTTTGTGAACAAAGTGCTGGTGAAAATCTAGATAATTAGACAAGGGACTAGTTCTATCCCATAGATAACACCACTTCTAAACTAGGATACTTCTCCCTCTACCATCTAGGAACTTCAATTGTAGTTATCTTGACCACTCATATTTATGTTGAAACAGAGTGACAAAATAACGAAGGATACCTTAATTTCACCTCAGAAACATTCTGCTTAACTTCACTGAGGCCTTCATGAATCTTCTTAGAAATGTAAGAGGCAAAATCATACTCAACATTTACATAATTATGTTGTATCCTCATTTTCGTTAACATAATCTACACCGGGACTCTGTCAATTTCATCCACTCCCAGAATTTGGCAAAGTGCATAATATGTTAACTTGAAGTAAAATTAAAACTTCTTTAACTCAAGAACGGTTTTGGAGATACAGTCTTCAAAATGACTAAGTATAGAAACAGAAGTACAAAATATAACAGTATTGTTTTGGACAATGAAGATCATATATGATGTTTGATGACTTGTGAGCTTAAAGGAAGACACTATGGGATATGTATGACCTTTTGTTAAGTTCTCTTGTGTTTTGGTGTTGATCGCAGAGAGTTAGAGTGTTTTGAAGACATGCAAAGACAGTAGAATAGTGAAATATAGCAGTTGAACAGTTGTGATGATTAAGGGATTATAAGGTTGAATCCAAACATGCTATGTTGGATTGTTATTGTTAATTACCTCTACTTTGATAGTACAATAGCAATGACATTGTATTTACTTTTTGTATAAAAATTTATTCTATTTTGTATTGTATTTGAGAGCCGACTAGATGATGAAAAAGATATATATATATATATATATATATATATATATATATGAAGAACATCAAAGATGTGAAAGAGATATTAGAGATGACTGATGGCAGATGCAAGATCAGAGGTTGACAGATATTGTTGAGAGCTACAACAGGAACTATCTAAGCATTGGTGATGCTTGTTTTTGTTCATTACTAAGAACACTTTGTAACAAAAGTATTGATTGTAAGAGTTGTAAGCTTAGTGTACCCCTAACAAGGCGTTGTATACCTTTAACAAGGTTGATATTCCTTTAACAAGGAAATGTACTATGTAATACTCAGCTCCTAACAAGGCTAGGTCTCCTAATAGGGACATTATACTTTAGTGCATGCTTGTGGGTACCATCCCCACCGGGGTTTTCCCTTGGCCAAGGTTTCCTTGACAACAAATAATGGTGTAATGAGTTGTGTGTTATTTGCTTATGTTATTTTCATTTCTAAAATCATATGGTTTATTTGGAATTAGTTTAAGTTTAATTTAAGGTGTTGTAATATTGATTTACCCCCCCCCCCCCCCCCCCCCCCCCACCCTCTCAGTATTACTCAATCCTAACAATTGGTATCATAGTTGTTGGCCCTTGAAGAGAAAGTTTAACAACTTAAGGGAGATCAAGATGGATTCTGTAAGTTTGGAAGAAAACTTTGAAGAAGCACTTGAAGACCTTGACAAAACAAAAATAGAGAATGGTGAATTGAGATTCAAACTAAGAAGAGTTGAGGGATTCATTAAGAAACTAAAAGATCATCTTGAACTTTTAAGGAGTCAGAGACAAGATCTTATGGTTCAGATAAAAGAGGATTCAGACAATGATAATTCAGATCAGATGAAACAACTTGAACAAGAGAATCATACTCTAAAGCTTAATCATGAAACATTGGCTAAAGAGATTCATAAAGAAAAGGATGCTAAGAATAAAACTAAAGAAGCTTTGAAGGATACTAATATTCTGATGGGACAGATGAAGATTGAACTTGACCACTACAAGAACAAGTACTTGGAATTAGAGAAATATAATCAGATTATTAAAGGTGAACTTGTTGAAGAAAAAAAACATATTTGAGAGACTTCACATGAGCAGTGACTTGATTGATGAACAAAGAGATAGACAAAAGACTAAAGGAGATATGACTGGTGTTGGCTTCAATGAAGCTGAATGTTCTAAGAAACAAGAAGAAAAATCTAATGCGAAGACTGATGAAGAGAAACCTATTCTTGAAGAACCTAAAGAACAAATCAGACCTTTCATAGGTAGATGTTTTGGATGTAACAAGATTGGACACATGAAGAGAGATTGTAGAGGTAAAGCCCCTTTCAAATATTTTTCTGGTTATTTTTTTAATTGTCATGCATATGGGCACAAGAAAGTGGAATGAAGGAAACCTGGTCAATCTAGATATAGACAAGCTAACATCAGAGGAGAATCAACAGTTAAAACCACATATTGCAAATGTAATAATCTTGGGCACATTGCACAGTATTGTAAGTTGCAGGTAAATCAGAATAGACCTCCTCCCATATGCTACAAATGTAACAATCCAGGGCATATAGCGAAGTGTTGCAGGTATAATAGAGTAGACAATAGAAGAATACCACCTCCTATGGATGCAAAGAGGAATGACAGTGATACTGGTAAGAGTCTTGCAAAATACAAAAGTGAATTTGAAAATTGTTTCAAGAAAGTAGAAGATAACAAAAGTGGCAAGGTATGGAAAGTCAAAGAGTCAAATGAGATATTGGTTCATGGAGAGACAATAGATGCTACTGAATCTTTGTCTAATGCTAACAAAGTTGAATCAACCTAAATGGTCAAACATGGCCTTAGGGGGAGCAGTAGATGGAGATACCAGATTATATCTAGCCCCTGATTCTGAGGAGTAAGCTCATGCAAGCTTGGTTACAGTGTATGCAGACATTATGGAACCTATATCTATGATCGCAACATTTGAAGATTCATATTTCGTGATCGCGAGATTTGTGATTGATTGGACAGTGTGCGAAATTGAGTTTATTGAGTAAAGTGTATTTTCTCACTCAACGATGAATAAAAGACATATAAGTTACTTATTTCTTCACCATTTGAAGATCAATGACCAAGGAGAGCAGAGTGTAGAGCTTATCAGTCTACCAAGCAGCCACATTGCGTGATTGATCCACCAGTACATTAGGCCTCTATTTTTGACCAAAATTTTTTATGACAGGCCAATTTGGCTTCTAAAATTTTTTTTTGTTTTGTTTATGATCCCGAAAAGGTTAAAACTGTGATGTGTATTAAGAAAGGTCGAATGTTTGACGAACACAGGATTATAAACAAAAAAAAAAAACTGAAAAGTGACACATTTTTCATTTTTTCATTGAACACGAGAAGCGCTTTGGGCGGGAGCAGGGCAACACAAATTTGTGCCTGGTAAGTATGTTTGCATCACATATTTTTCGGTTTTAAATGAAGCGCTTTTCAAAATTGATCATTTTGCAAAAACCGTATTAACCCTAGATGCATAATAATTGTAGTCGTACAATTTTGTATGGATGGAAAAACCATGATATGGCGTAGAATGTTGCCGTGATTCTTCAGAAGTGAGTCACATTTCTTAGCAAACAAACCCTTGATTTTTGTTTTAAAAAAATCAAATAAAAGACTGCAAAAATGATTCAATACTATTCCAACGATTCCATTTTTCCCTTTCTATATAACCTACCATTATATCTAATATGTGGTGTCAGTAGAACTACAAATTTTTAGAACAATCTACAATAGAACTGTAATTTTTTAGAACAATCTTTACCATGTAGCTCTTGGTATGGCTGTTGCAGTAGTTTTTAAAAACTTATTCAACTCTATGTTGTTGTTTTTAATAACGTTTTTGGTGTATCTACTTCTCCTATTTGCAAATGCTATTTAGCTTAAATTCAACTAAAAAAAATATGCTATAAAAATATGGTAAAATGAGAGGAAAATTATAGGCTCTTGCTCATATCCTGGCAACAGGGAATGAGGAGGAGGATAATGCCAAACAGAGCATTGAAATGCCATACAACAGTAAATGAACTTACTTTTTAGAGCTCCACTAATAATAACAATTTTTTTTACAATTACAAAACAAATGATAGTAAATTTAGCAGCACAAATTGATTTAAATCAGGGATTTCAATCAAATGCAAGTTCATTTAGATTTTAAACAAGGATTTCGGCTACCTAATATTTTGGCATGTGCATATAGGGAAAAACTGACTGAGATGAAAGCCAAAATAATAGTTGATTGAAGAACACCTTTGGATTCACAAAATAGACCACCAAATCAAAGCCAAAATTCAAAAATGGGAAACCAATTTAAGAATTCCCTTTTATAAGCCTAGACCTGTTTTGAACTATAGAGGCATCAGAACTCTGAATACTGATTCAGAGTTTCATCTTTCATAAGGAGGACTAATTTATGAAAAATTAAACTAATAATTCCAAGGGTCCATTACCTCCTTGGCGTAGAAAGGTCCAAACTGGTATCTAAAATGCTGACAGAGTACCTGGGTTACATATTCTATCAGACATTTCAATATTAAGTTCCATGGTATAGTCAACTTCTCTTATCGAGAACAAGAGATCACAAATCTGCCATAGAGACACTTGTTTTAGCATATTTGTACACCTACGCACTTCAATATTAAGTTCCATGGTATAGTCAACTAATTAAATTCAATTAAAAAAAATATGTTAAAAAATATGGTAAAATGAGAGGAAAATTATAGGCTCTTGCTCAGATGCTGGCAACAGGGAATGAGGATGAGGAGGATAATGCCAAAAAGAGCATTGAAATGCCATACAACAATAAATGAACTTACTTTGTAAAGCTCCACTAATCATGACAATTTTTTTCACAATTACAAAACAAACGATAGCAGATTTAGCATCACAAATTGATTTAGATCTCTTGGCTAGCACTTTGTCCTTTTCAAATTTGTCTCTCCTCATGATCTCTTCCACACTATCAGCTAGTTGCTCAACTACTACTTGTTTTATCTTCACTCTATCTAGTAGCCAAGCCGATGTTGTGATCTCTCCTTGTTCATCTTCTCTTTTCTCGTCTTCCTGATTTTGTTCTTGAACTCCTACATCCACTTCTTGTGCCTGAATTTCGCCATCCTTTGAGAGTGCCTCCAAATCTATAATTTCATTCTCTTCCTCTTTACGTTCTTCATTTTGTTGGAGGGGAGAATATACCTCCTGTTTGTTGTGATCCAAAGGTACATAGCTAGGACTCTTACTATCTCCTGATTCATTTGCAACTGAGACTGACATTTCTCTTTTTGTTGTTAGCTTTGATGACATGCCTACTCCTCTATGCTCCTGTTTCTTCAGTTATGAATCCTAATCAATTGTTTCCTTCCTTTTCTTTTCTTTCATTTGGGAAGGTCGGTTGCGCCCCCTCTCACCGCTTTAGCTTTCAATTCCAATGCTCATACCTTGCGGCTGGTCTGATGATTCCTCCTCAAGTTCAATTACATCCTTCATTAATTCGTAAGTCAATGGAAGCCTCCTTGCCTGTAGGTGAGCTATCTATTTTTCAACCAAACTTTTGTGAATGTTCTAACAGTCATCATCATTGCATCCAAACTTTATTTTCTTTTGCCTATCCAATCAACGTGGGGAATACCATCTTTCTTTGCTATCTCATAATTAGGCTAGAGGTACTGCCTATCATCTTCCACTTGTTAAGGGATTTGAATCCACTTTCTTTCTCTGATTAACTCAATTGACATCTTGGAAAATAATTTTCTCTTTATCTCCATGTCATCACTGGCATTAGCTCAATGATCCTCTATATGTGCTATGTGCCTGTGTTGAACTCCATATGGTCTCTTAATCTAATGGTGGGGATAAAAGTGTGCTCTCCCATGATATAATCCCAAAGATTAGAATTCAAATTCTCCTTTTGCCGCCTTTGTTGTTTGAATAGATGGGCAAACCTCACTTCCCAAACTGAATGGAGTTAGAATCCCTGGCCTATGCTTGTGTTTTTGAATCTTGTCATATGACAAAAATTGCCTTGCCACTTGTATTAGTACCAACTTATTAGGTGGGAACCTAGGGAGTTTCTTAGGACATACTGTGCTTCCTAAAATCCTGATGTAAGTGAATTTGGGGAATTGGATATACCACAAACCATACTTCTTCACTAGATCCTTTGCTTCTTTTGACAACCTTCTTATTGGGTTCCCCTGCGGTAGCCTTACATTGCACATGGCCAATACATCATTAGCGATTCTAAAATCACCTTTGTTATGGAGGTGCAATTGAGTGTAGCATTCATAAACCATGAACTCCCCTTTCTTCGTCCCTACTAGGCTTAGGTATTTCAATATAGGATATCTACGCATCTAAGCCATCATCTAAACCAAATAGTGTGTCATCTTAAAATGGAAGCACTTCCATGTTAAGAGCGTTTAGCCCTCATTAGGGGATTTTTTTGGCCTCCATCATACTATCCCCTCCTTTCAGCATCATCTCCTACTTTTGTGCCTGTTTAGGACCCTGATTGGGCCTCTCTGGGCACCTTCCATCCCACCTGGCACTTTTTCCAGGGGTTCTGACCCCCTGGGTCAAGGTCGACCTCGACCTTGACCTAGGTCAGGGTCGACCTCAACCTCAACCTAGGTCAGGGTCAACCTTGACCTCGACCTAGTTCAGGGTCGACCTCGACCTTGACCTGGGTCCCTCTTTCAAATTTGGAAATTTGTCGGTTGTCGGAGGTCATCAAAAATTCATTTCCCGCTTCCAGGTCGACTGTTTTGGGGTTCCAAAGTGGTAAATCTTAAATTATATTTAATATAGGTCCTCTCCTAGGGGTAAAGGATTTAATGGGAATTTAATTCTCCTATGTCCGCCTCCTTAGAAGATTGTGCCCTAATTTCATATAAAAGGAAGCCTCTCTCTCTCTCATTTTCTCTAAGTCTTCCAAGTGCAAAAAGCTCTAGCCAAGATTTTGTTCAAGCATCCATTGTTCTACATGTTTTCAAGCTCTCAAGGTGTTCAAGTCTTCCTCTCAAGCATTCAATTCCACCATTGAAGATCAAGGATTCAAGCTTTCAAGCCTTTGAAGGGATTTGGTTCAAGCATTCAAGATTTATCATTCAAGCCCTAGATCTAGCCATCATGATGGTGTGATCTTCCTTCAAGATCCTTTATGCATCCTCAAGACTCTTTCATCATCTCTTCAAGGTGGATTCCAAGCATACAATCATGGAGGTTTATGGTTCCTAAAGTCTATGCTTTCATATTTACATACTTGCTTGCATTTGAATTACAATTATATATCTAGTCAATATCATAGCTTCATTGTTAGATTCAATTCTACTACTTGCTAGCATTCTTATTTCAATTATTGATTTCAAGGTTAATTCCTAAATTAGGGTTTTACTAAGGCAAACCCCTCCCCCCTAACAAACAATCTCCTTTTTCTTGTAGGTACAGGTACAAAATAGTTGATTTGAGACCAGATCTAGATACCCTTTTCGACAAACTTTCGAGATCCGCGAACAGAGTCACTTTCAGATCTGTGCAAGTCAGGGTCAACATTATTGGGTCAGGGTTGACATTTGTGGGTCAAGGTTGAAATTTTTCATAAGACGACATCAGAATGGAAAAATATTTTTGGGTTTTGTTCGTCTCTGCGTTTCAGTTCAGGATCAACTGTCAGTTTTTCCAGAAACTCAATACAGACCTCAGAAAAAAGAATTCTTTGATCTATAATATTTCAAGGTTAGTAATTTTATATCATTAATTTCAATTCAAATCCTTAATCATTCTAAATCTATCACACATTTACATTCATTTTAAAACACATTTTAAGAGGGAAACCTAGGTTCTCCTTCTTTATTCTTATTTCCAGTAGGTTGATTCATTTATGCATTGATCCTTTTTGGGTTGATTAATTTGGATCCTTCCTTGGTGCATTGGAGAATAAAGGGGAATGCCTTATTTATCCCTCCACTCTAAGAATTAAATGTGAGGTGATAAGTGATTTGAGTATCAAAACACTCTTAGTCCATAAACATCATTTTTCTCCTTTACATTTTGGTGAACCCGCGATAGACAACTCTTTCTTTTTGGTGTTAGATTTGCATTTCATATTAGA
>MU223536.1:1665179-1677005 GCA_018584345.1 Thuja plicata
CTTCTCTCCATTTCTTTCCACCTCTTCCAAAATTCTATCTTCCATTCACTTTCACCCCACTTCTTTTCTTCTAATTCAACCTTGGGGCATAATCTTTCATGCTTGATGATCTACCTTGGTTCTGTGACCCTTATATCTTTCATCTTACATTAAGAACCTTATCTTTAGTTCAATTTGATCAGATTTATCAAATTGTTATTTCTCCTGTATCTCATTTTGATTTTGATTTTGATCATGAGGGGGCAGTACCTATCAAACTTCAATCCTTGATTCATCTTTATCAATCCTATCAAACTTGGGGCAACCTTACCTAAGATTCTTATCTTGGACATGTCAATTACCTATTTACAGGGGTGTTGACCTTGTCTTTTTCAATCAACTTATCTTTGTCCTGATGTGTTCCCATAAAGATCACATGTCTGGGTTGTTTTGTGATCCCAACTTGATCTCACACTTCAGCTGCATTCTTTGACTACATGTGTTCCCATAAAGATCACACATTAGTCAAAGAGGGGCAAATGTATGCATCCTAAAATGGTCACCTAGACTATGGTCTCCCATTTATCAATTTATCAAATTCCTGAATCAATGCTTTGCAATATTTTCAATTCAAATCAATTTTCTTGATCAAATCGTAATTAATTCAATTATTTCAATATTTCCTAAGGTTTGACCATTTCATCAATTATCTTATTTAATTAAAAGAAAATAATTCCTTTTTATTAAATAAAATAATCTTATTTAATTAAAATTTCTTTTTAACTAAATAATCTTATCTTATTTAATTAAAATCTCTCTTAATTAAATAATATTATCTCATTTAATTAAAATATCCCTTTTAATTAAATTAAATAATCTTATTTAATTAAAAGAAAATCCCTCTTTTAATTAAATAAAAACCCCACTTAAATCTCTCTTTGTTGAAAAAGGAAATAAATTAAATAAAAATAAATAAAGTTCTATTTTCTACACATCTTCCTAAATGGTGGGTTTTTTGCCTCTTAATCATAGCCTTTGATTTTGCCTTTTGAAGATATGAGCACATGGATCAACCAAGATTTAATCTCCACCATTGCTTATTTCTTTTTGCCTCTTAATCTCTACCGTCCATTTCTCTTTATAAGGAAACCTCTCCTTCTCATTTGGATAATCAATAATCAATAATTAATAATCAAGAAATCAATCAAAATTTTATGCTATTGTTATGCTAGAGGTTTGGAGAGCAATTTTGGAGGAGAATTTGAGCACTTGAGCTTGGATATTGCAACTTCTCTCTTCTTGTCTTCTTCTTTCATACCCCATGGCAATCCATTTAGAATAATTTTGCACTTGCATGTTAGATTAGATTCATGTTTCCTTTCATAGATTAATCTTGCATTTGTATTTCCTTTCATAGAATAATCATGCATTGTTATCATATAGAATAGCTTCCATTTTCATTTACATGCATACTTGATGATCATGGAGACTAGCACTCTTTCTTTTCCTCTTTGAATCTCTTGTTTTATGGTGTACTTGCATGGGCACAAACTAGGTCAATCTGAGGGTCTCCATTACAAACTCTTGCACTCCATGAATAGAGAGCTATGAGTCGCCATTCGAGACCTCATTCTTGAGAAATATTGGATATAATGATTCATAGAAGTGTGACATATTTTCAACACACAAGAAGGAGAACACAATAATAGAGGCAACTTCAAAGGTAGGAGATCAAATTGGACATCAGTCCTTTAGAAACCCTGAGAAGAATGGCACCAACAGATAGGAGGGGATAGAAGAGTAAAACTCACTCAAGAAGATGCCAGTCAAAGTGTATCCTCCTATCATTCTGCAACTTTAAGACCTGCAAATATAGAACAAGGAGAATGCCTCATGATGAAAAGGACACTCCTAAGAGTACCTACTACTGCAGAACCACCTCAGAGGAAGTCATTATTCAGATCAAGCTGCAAGGTGAATAACAAGGTATGCAAAGTTATATTTGACTATGGATCCACTGATAATATTACATCTAGGGAGTTAGTTACTAAGTTAAAGTTGCATGTAATCCCTCATCCTTTCCCTTATAAAGCTTCTTGGTTGACAAAATAGAAACAAACCATCATCAATGAACAATTTTGGGTAGATTTCAAGATAGGGTAGTATACAGACAGAGTTCTATGTGATATCACAAAGATGGATTCCTATCATTTGTTATTAGGTAGACCTTGGCAATTTGATGTAGATGCCAAGCATGATGGAAAGTCTAATGTTTATACTATAGCTAAGGATGGTGTTGAGTATCTGATGAATCCACTCCTTGACTGTGAGAAAGAAAAACATGTTACTAGTAGTGTCTTGCATGTAGGAGAGAAATAATTAATCAAGGTACTAAAATAAAGGGATACACCTTGTTATGCATTAGTAGTGAGGCCCAAAAAGATACCAGTGAAATAGCCAAAGGTCAAGGCTCTTACTAGGGATGTAGGCCCCAAAGAGGTCAAAGCACTATTAGACCAGTATAAGGGTATCATAGCTGAGAGTACACTAGAATATTTCCCACTTGAAAGAGAAGTGAGTCACTGTATAGACTTCATAGCAGGGGCCACTCTTCCAAACAAAGCAATATACAAGATGACCCCTAAACAAAACCAAGAGATAGCAAGGCAGATTGAAGAATTGTTGTCAAAAGGTCTCATTAGGAAAAATGTGAGTCCTTGTGTAGTCCCTACAGTCCTAGTACCCAAGAAATAAGGCACATGGAGACTATGTATGGATTCTATGGAAATCAATAGGATAACCATCAGATATAGGTTTCCTATGCTTGGAATAGAGTATTTGATGGACTGTTTAGGGGGTGCAAGCTATTACTCCAAGATAGATCTCAAGAGTGGTTACCATTAGATAAGAATCAAAGGTGGAGATGAATGGAAGACATCATTCAAGACCATAGAAGGCCTCTATGAATGGATTGTGATGCCTTTTGGTCTCTCAAATGCTCTAAGAACTTTTATGAGACTAATGAATGAAGTGTTGAAGCCTTTTCTTAATAAATTTGTTGTTGTATATATTGATGATATTTTGATCTTTAGCAGGAGCAGAGAAGAGCACCTCAAGCATTTGGACATGCTAATGAGAAAAATCCATGAGGAACAGTTGAAGATAAATATAGAGAAGTGTGTATTCCTTCAAGAAGAACTTGTGTTCTTAGGTTTTGTGATCTCCAAGAATAGTCTCAAGATGGATCTTTCCAATGTTGAAGCCATCCTCAGTTGGCCACCTCCTACTACTCCGAGGTAAAGAGTTTCCATGGTTTATGTATCTTTTATAGGAAATTCATCAGAAATTTTTGTGGCATGTGTGCTGCCATTATCAACACCATTAAAGGTGGAAGAAAATGCATATTTTCATGGAATAATGAAGCTAATGAGTCCTTTGAGTTGTTGAAGAAAAAGATTGCAGAGCAGCCTATCTTAATCTTACCATATTTTCACAAGGTGTTTATAGTGGGATGTGATGCAAGAAATAAAGCCATTGGGGTAGTGTTGAGTGAAGAAGGAAGGACAGTTGCCTTTTCCAGTGATAAACTCAATGAAGCTAAGAAAAAATACTCTACTTACGATCTTGAAGTGTATGCAATGGTTCAGTCACTTAGGAAATGGAGGCATTATTTGTTTCCCAAGGAATTTGTAGTCTCTACTGATAATCATGCACTTAGGTTTTTGGATAGAAAGGAGAAACTTAATCATAGATATGTGAAATGTATGGAATTCTTATAGTCATATACATTTTCTATCAAGCATAAGAAAGGGATTGTAAATGAAGTAGTTGATGCTCTTAGTAGGAGATACCTAACCACCCAAACCATTTAGTTGGAGAGTGTTGGAGTTCATACCATGAAGAATATGTATGCTATGGATGAAGATTTCAAAGAGGCTTACCAAATTTGCACTGAGATGACAGACATATACCACACTGATTTCTCAGAGCTTGTACAGGATGGTCTTCTTTTCAAGGGTGGGTCATTATGTGTCCCAAAAGGATCCATGAGGGAGAAAATTATCAAAGAAAATCATTGTGGAAGCCTAGATGGTCACTTTGGGGAGGATAAAACATTGGAGCTTGTTAGAAGGTTTTAGCACTATCCCAAGTTGTAGACATATGTTAGGAGTTTTGTGGAAAGTTGTTCAGTTTGCCAACAAGCCAAAGGGCACACCTCCAATGCAAGGTTGTACACTCCTTTTTCCATCCCTTCAAAACCTTGGGATTCAGTAAGTATGGACTTTGTCCTAGGTCTTCCAAAGACAAAGTCTAGATTTGATAGCATTTATCTTGTAGTTCATAGATTTTCAAAGGTGGCACACTTCATTCCTTGTAGAACAACTCATGATGCATCTCACATAGTAGGATTATTCTTTAGAGAAGTTATAAGACTTCATGCACTCCCACTGTCAATCATATCAGATAGGGATCCTAAGTTTTTAGGACATTTTTGGAGAACACTATGTAGAAAGTTAGGAACAAATGTTTCTCTGTCATCTACATATCACCCACAGTCTAATGGTCAGACAAAATTCATAAATAGGTACCTTGGAAACCTTTTAAGATGCCTCACCCAAGAACATGGAGCCACTTGGGATACTATCATAGAACAAGCAGAATTCTCATTTAGTGATTCATAAAATAGGAGTACTGGTTTAACTCCATTTCAGATTGTATATGGTACTCACCCTAGAGGGGTATTGGAACTCATAGATATAAAAGACATGGAAACAATAAGTGCACTAGCAGAAGACTTTGCTGAAGTAATGAAGAACAATCCATGAACAAGTGCAGACCAAACTGCAACATACCACTGAGAAGTACAAAGCACAGACTGACAAAAAGAGGAGAGAATTATAGTTCAAAGTGGGAGATTTGGTGATGATTCACCTCAAGAAGGAGAGACTACCCAAGGATAAATACACAAAGATTATGATTAAAAATCTTGGCCCTTTCAAGATTCTGAAGAAATTTGGAAATAATTCCTATAAGATTGATCTACCTTCTCACATTGGTTTATCTCATATTTTTAATGTTACATATATCTATGCTTATAAAGGTGTTGTTAGTACTGATGATCTTGCAGGTACTCCAGAGCCTCCTACACTCTAACCACTCAAGGACATGCCCCAAGAAACTCCTCCTAAGATTGAAAGAATTCTAGATAAGAGAGTGAACAAGAAAACTAGGAGGGGCACTTACTATGAGTAGTTAGTCAAATGGAAAAACCAACCCATTGAAGATGCTACCTCGATGACCCCTGAAGACATTTAGAAGACATGCTATCCATTTGAAGACCTCCCAACTCAAGAGACTTGAGTTACTTTTTCCATGGGGAGTATGGTGTAGGGAACCTCCTGGAATTTCTATTTCATGTTAGTTTGATTTAATAAGGTGAATCCTTTTGGATCACCCTAGTGTGTGCATGTGTGGGTCTATTATGTAAGGTGAAGGACTCTAAGGTAAGTTATAAACCTATGGGTTCCTGAAACCATGTTAGACCATGTTACTCTCTTTTTGGTGATTTTAGTCTTTAGTTAGAAGTTTATGTTGTGATACCTTAGGGTAGGATCTTGGCATGTTTTATACCTCTCCCACACCCTTGGAGGTTGGTAGTGTTGGCACTTTACTCAAAATAGCAACTTTGACAAATGTTGCCAAAAAGTTGTCTTTTTACAAAATGTTGTATGAGCAAATTTTGCAAAGTGTTGCTCAAAAAATAAAAAAATCAAATGGAAATGGACACACCAACTTCTTGGAGCATCTGTAAGGCAAAGATGATGGTATTTTATGTTCTTATTCCTTCTAGGAAGGTTAGAGTTTACTGTGTATGGAGCTTGATGTTCAGAGAAGGAAATAGAAGAGTTTTATGTGTTATTTGGAGTGTGTACGACCTAGTACAGATTCATTTTGTGGATCCAATTGCAGAACTTTGTGATACTTTGAGTTACTTCAACATTCAAATTGGTTTTATTTTTTTTTGTAAAGTTTCATAGGAGTTAGAGATTTTTGTTCACTCACTGCCTGAGAATCCCTAGTTTACTGGGTCTTCACCAAAGACGTGAACCTAACTTGGGATTTATCTAGTAGATCTTCTTGGATGATTGGAACATACAAGTTAGGATCATTCTGTCTAAGATTCCTAAATCTTAGAAGATCAATGTTGGTTCTATGATTTTTGAGACAAAGCCCTAGGCTAATTATCTCTATGTAATTAGCCTAGTTCTTAGGTATAGTCAAATGCATGTGAACTATATGATTGGGAGGATCAAATCAATGGTGGATATAGACCAGTTTTGGGTATAGGAAACTATCTAAGCCCTTGTGTTCATTCTGTGAACCCACCTCAGACCACTTGCTTAGTAATCTAAGCCTAACCTAGCTTATTAGGTCTGTGAGCTTTGTAAGAGTTTAGTGGTGCAAGAGTAGAGTGAAGTGATAAATCTTTGGGAGGTTTCAAAAATAAATAAAGGGTATCTAGAAACCTAATCAGATCATTTATATCCTTCTTTGTTAGAAATTTATGCTCGAAAAACCCTCTAGATAAGGCTATAAGAAATTATAGGCCAGTTAGTGTTTGACCATCCTTGGGTCTGTAGAACTAAATCCATTGGTGGATTATCTATCCTTTGGGTCTAAAAAAATTATACCATCACTTAGATTTTCTTATCAAAGCCTCTGGTGAAGATTTCCACTCTTAGGCTTGGTTTAGGGAAAGTGTCCCTAAAGGAGATATTGCAGAGATTGGTGTCTTGGCTTGGAAAGATAATATGTGGCAAAAGGAGTAATTTTTCCTCTTGGACAAGTTTTTATACACCCTAGGAAGACAATTGTGGAGTTGGGGTGTTTGAATTAGAAGTTTGAAGTAGTTACAAGGAGTGGGAGCCCATCTAGATCTTCTTGCAATGAACTCTGCATCCGACCTCCTCACAATCTGTAATGGAGATGGACATAGAGGTATCAAAGATTTATGATAAGATGAATGTCTTGGATATATAGAAAGAGAGAGTAATGACGAGATTTTGTTTTCTAAAGAGTATAATCACTCCCAAGATATCAATTCTTGAAGTTCATCTATCTGATATGGAGAAGACTACAGATTCATTGACAAATTTTATGCCCACAAAGTTAAAGGTAGAATAGACTTCATCCTATGCACTGAATGGACTAATACATGTTAGTCAGTTTTTGATAGAGTCATGGAATGCAGAAGTGGAGATCATGGAATATTCCTTTCAAGATATTCTTAAACTGGTAAGCAAGCACTAATTCTACATTTTTGTAAATTTTGAGTACACCTTTGCCATTGTTTTCAAAGAGGGAGAAGAGAAGAACAATGAGAAAAGAAGAAAAAGAAAGAAAAAGAGAGAACAGTGAATTGGGACACTTAGTCATTTTTTGCTAAGTGTTGCCATCAATGCCAAAGGGAGAGATTTTTGGAAAGTGATGTTTTTGGTATGCTATGAGACACTTGAGGGTTGTCATTTATGGCAACACATATGAGATAATGATCGTTTGGAGTCAAGTACAGTTTTGGAGATACAATTTTCAAAATGACTAAGTATAGAAACAAAAGTACATAATATAACAATATTGTTTTGGATAGAGAAGATCATATATGATGTTTGATGACTTGCGAGCTTAGAGGAAGAAACTATGGGATATGTATGACCTTAGTTTAAGGTCTCTTGTGTTTTGGTGTTGATCACAGAGAGTTAGAGTGTTTTGAAGACATGCAAAGACAATAGAACAGTGAAATAGAGTAGTTGGACAGTCGCAATGATTAAGGGAGTATAAGGTCAAATCCAAACGTGCTATGTTGGATTGTTATTGTTAATTAACTATACTTTGATATTACAAGAGCGCTGACATTGTATTTACTTTTTTTATAAGTACTTATTCTATTTTGTATTGTATTTGAGAGCTGACTAGATGATACACACACACACACACACACACACACACACACACATATATATGAAGAACATTTTGTAAAGCGAAGATGTGAAAGAGATATTAGAGATGATTGATATTAGATGTGAGATCAAAGGTTGATTGTTGAGAGATACAACTAGAACTATCAAAGCATTGGTGATGCTTGTTTTTGTTCATTACTGAGAATACTTTGTAACAGAAGTATTGATTTTAAGAGTTGTAATCTCAGTGTACCCCTAACAAGGTGTTGTATACCTTTAACAGGGTTGATATTCCTTTAACAAGGAAATGTACTATGTAATACTTGACTCCTAATAGGGCTAGGTCTCTTAATAGGGACATTATACTTTAGTGCATGCTTGTGGGTACCATCCCCACCAGGGTTTCCTTGACAACAAATAATGGTGTAATGAGTTGTTTGTTATTTTCTTATGTTCTTTTCATTTTTGTAATCATATGGTTTATTTGGAATTGGTTTAAGTTTAATTTAAAGTGTTGTAATACTGATTCACCCCCCTCTCAGTATTACTCAATCCTAACACATTGCTATTTATTTTGGACTATGTGGGAGGAGTGGCCTTGTCTTCACTTTGTTACTTTTCATTAGTTTCTTCCATGTTGGCCTATTTTCCTTGAGTATCACCAACTGATACTTATTTCCCCTTCTCTTTCTCTTGTTGTTGCTTATTTGTAGAACCTATCTCTTGAGTGTCATCGGTCATAGCCTAACTGGTACTTGTGCTTACTGTTTCTTCTTCATTTTGTGTCTCTGGTTCCCTCTGATGTTCTTGTGTGTCCATTTTCTCATCATGTACCTTTATAATAGGGATATCATCAATAGTGTCATCTTTTACTTCCTCAAGTGTGAGTTGTACACCATCAATCTTGAAAAATTCATATGTTTGAATTATCACTGGGTCATCCTTCTTATCTTTTACTGATTCCTCTTGAATATTAATGAAAGTTCCTTCATCCTTATCTTTTTTCAGACCCAAATGTTTTCTCAAAATTACTTCTATCTCATCCTTTACCGATTGAGTTTCCCCAGTCATTAATTATGTAGCCCTTGTTCTTGTTTTGAGTATAGGTCTTACCTCTTTGACCTTGTTATCTCTCTCTTCCTTTGAAGAATTAGGCATTAGACTCAACAAAACATACTTCACCAACTCTTTGTTCCTTGCAAGTGCACCCTTCCATCTTACATCAATTATATCATATAATGTTGTTGGAATTTGACCTTGCAATTCAATATATGCTTTGCTCAACTTGTGCATGCTAAAAACTAAAACATCTTCATTCAACCTTTGGTCTTGTTCATTAACCGTATCATAGAACTTTCTAACACCAACTAACACACCATATTCTTATACTCAATTCACTATATTTTCAATGGAGATAAAATTTCTAAAATTAACTTTAACAGATTCAGATTCAAGAGATTTAGTGATGGGAGAACCTACCACTTTGGATCTCTTCCCTCTAGCGTTTAGTTCCTTTTATTCTTTCTCTGATTTTATGCTCTCGTTATCTTCATCAACAATTTTCTTATCTCTTTGTGCCTTTGCTTTCTTTCTTTTGCCTATCACCTTTCTTGTGCTTTGTATCTCCTTAACTATTGTAGCCTTAGGCTTAGCACTCTTTTTTGGTTTCTTTTAGTCAGTCAACCGGTTGGGGCACTACCGGTTGTACCAACAAATTCAAATTCATCTACATCTCTAGATACACCAGATGTACTTGCTTTCTCTGCAACATGCTTTGTCCTTTCTTCCTCTAATTTCTCCTTAGGGACTAAGGGGGGGGGGGTGAATCAATGCAACCACAATTTTGAAACTTTTATCAATATCATCCACAATAACCAACATCCAAAACTAAATACAATATAGAAACATATAAGATAAAACATTAACACAAGGCAATCACAAGATGCAAGATTTTTCCCGTAGAAACCCTTGTTAGAGGGTTAAAACCATGTGTGGGGATGAAGCCCACAAATTCCACTAGTGCACCAAAGAAATTTTCTCTGTTAGGAGAAATTACAAACACTGTGTTAGGGGTATACCTAGTTAAGAGTATTTTAGCCCGGTTAGAAGCTAGTACAAGTCATGTTAAAGACTAATCTGTTAAGATATTTCAAAATCCTTCAAAGAGTCACTTGGTTAAAGGATTTAAACTTTAGATCATGTTAAAGATCCTTCTTACCCTGTTAGGAGTGACCTAGTAAAATGAATTTACTTGCAGACCTGTTAGAGCTTGCCTTGAGATGGACCCAAGAATGACTGATCTGATTATGACCTTCTTGTCAAACAGATCCTCTTCAGTTCTTATCACAATGTCGCCTTTGACATCCAACAACTTCACACAATCACCAATACCTATCACAACTCTTAACACATCAACACAACATCCCTAATCCATAAATTCATCCTTCTTTTATAACAAGTTACATAAGTTAGCCTTTGCCGTAAAATAATTTCCTAACTGACCTAAAAATCAAATCTGGTCACACCAAATGCATTGGTAAAGTCAATAAAGTCAACACAAGATTAATCAGGTCACAAACAATCATTTACAAACATAAAATAGATCGGGGAACCTATCTAATCAAACTTGATATGTTTGTCCTTTGTTCTTCATATCAATGTCACTTGAATCCTCAGTAAATTTCTCCAATCTTCAAACTAACTGATGTGATTGTAGATATAGCTAGATATACCTCTATAGATAATACATTTATTATATAATGCCTTAAATAGATCACCAACTCCATATCCGGTCACTTTTATCTCGCATACTGTCATCTGTCTAGTTGACTGAACACTTAGTCATTTCTTCAATTAGATCTTCAACGCCATCAGTAAAACTGATCTCTTTCATCCAGTACATTATGTTGCCAACAATGACAACACCACAACACATTATCATGAGTAACACTAAAATTATCCTCACCGAATTCCAACAAAAAATTGATGAATCTGAGTCTCTACATAATATTTACAACAATCTCATAACTGTGCCTTATTTGAAAAAGAGACATTGAAGCATCCAAATATTGACCATCCAAACATTGTTTTGATCTCTATTTGAACAAAAAGAAGATAAGAGACAAGTAATGTTTCACACCATCCTATGGTTAGTATATTTGGAGTCGAGGTATGTGTGTCTGCCACAAAAATGATAATACCTATTAGAGATGACCCAATTATCATTGGTGCAGAACTTCATTGAAACAATCCACAAACAACAAGTAAATAAAATAAGATTATGATCCATATTGGTCACTCTCACCACTTGGTGGTATCCTTGATGAGCATAGGAACACAATCTCAAAAATTAAATTGACAAGAGACTAACATGACTGACTTGGTCAACAACCTTACTAATCATTGTTTGGATTGTTGGTTGTTGATGTGGACGTGTCTGGTTTAAAAAATGGACTATTCATATAAGACCGATTTGTCTGGTTTTGAGTGTATCCATCATTGTATAAGACATTTGTTTGATTGATTGATTTGGTTGATGAGATATGATAGGTTTAATTTTTGAAAAGATAAGTCTTATGAGTCCATTGTCGATTTATGAAGCTCATTGTGTTGATTTGTGATTTGATGTTTGATGTCACTTTCTTCTTGTCACGACAAAGATGTTTTTATTGCAAAGATTTTTTTAGATGTTTTGATGTTTTTTATTTTCTTCAGGATGTTTTACAATTTTTAAGATTATCTTTAGTACATTTTTCAAATTTTTAGATTTCTTTAGGACATTTTTCAATTTTTTTTGGACTTTTTTTTTAAGGACATTTTTCGATTTTTTAGATTTTGTGAGGATATTTTCTTTTTTCAGGATATATATATATATATATATACATATATA
>MU223536.1:1677107-1697368 GCA_018584345.1 Thuja plicata
TATATATATACATATATATATACATATATATATATATACATATATATATATATACATATATATATATATATATGTATATATATATGTATATATATATATATAACATGTTTTGATGTTTTTTATTTTCTTTACGATGTTTTATGATTTTTAGAAATTTTTATGATATTTTTCAATTTTTAGATTTTTTTTGGACATTTTATTATTATTATTATTATTTTTTTTTTTCAGGACACACACACACACACACACAAGATATTTTTGAGACATTTTTTGCCCCCAGTCAAGTGAACCAGTATACATCAAGGATAAGTGTGTATGCACATAAGGACAATGCTTCTTGGGATTGCTTAGCATGCTCAGTGATACACATAGTGAATGCACGATGATCTTTTGAGTTTGCAGATGGCAAAGCAAGACCTTTACACTTAGCGCTTGTTTGCCAGGTTTTCAATAAGGTACCTACCCAATAGTACATATTCGTCAGGTTTTCACTAAGGGTTGATTTGTTTGTCTTTACTTTTTCTCTTTTTCTCTTTTTTTTTTTTTGTTTCCAAGGTGCTTGTTTGTTAGGTTTTCATTGAGGTACCTATTCTATATTTTTCTCACTTTTTGTATTTTTTATTTTTATTTATGTACAAGCTTGACCTTGGGGTATTAGATATAGAACTTTTTCAGGTGCATGTTGTTGATGGATTTGGGAGTTGATCTCCTTCCCGTGTTTCCAATTAATAGGCCCCATTTCCAAAGGATTTTATGATAACATAAGGCCCTTAGTTGTTTTGTTCAAATTTTCCTAGCCTTTCTCTTTATGCTAGATTTCTTTGATTTTCTTTTTTAAAAAAGTATCCTAAGTTGAATGCTCTTGGTTTGACCCTTTTTTTAAACTACTTTTGAGGCGATTATGATATCCTTGTAAATGATTGAGTTCCTTCTAATGTTTTTCACCCAGTTGTTCTAGCTCACTTAACCTGACCACCCTATAGTCTTCATCAGTGATGATGCTTTGCAAAGACACTCTGAGAGACGGTAACTCAACCTCAATGGGTAAAATTGTCTATGATCCATACATGAGGGAGTAGGGATTTTCCCCCATTGGAGTTTGAACACATCTTCTATATGCTCATAAGGTAGGACCGAGTTGTAGGTGCCAGTCTGGACCAATGTCATTGATAACCTTTTTTAGTATCTTGAGAAATATTTTATTGGTTGCCTCAACTTGGCCATTACTTTGTGGATAGTTTTGAGTCACAATATAGTGTTGTATATGAAATTGAGTCCACAGTTCCCTGACCTCTCAATTCTTGAAAGGTCACCCATTGTTTATGACTATGGTTAAGGGAACAATGTATCAAAAAATAAGATGATTCAAGATAAATTTAGATATCTGTTTATCAGTTATGTTGGTCATAGGTGTTGCTTCTAACTATTTAGTGAGGTATTTTGTGACAGTTACAATGAAATTGTGTCCGTTTGATGGGGTTGGATGAATTTTACCCACTAGGTCAAGTCCCCATTGTGATAATCATCATGGTGAAGTGATAGGTTGTAGCTCTTGAGTTGGTGCATGTATGAGATCCTTGTGTACCTAACATTATCTACATCATTGCACGTACTTGTAAGTGTTTATATCCATAGTCAGACAATAGTACCTTATTCTAAGGAGATTCTTTGCTAAATTATTACCATTGAATGAGCCCCACAAACACCTTCATGGAACTAATAGAAGGTTGTCTAGGCTTGTGTTGAATTAAGGCATCTTAAGAGCGTTCCATCAAGAAATTTTCTATAGTGTATTAATGATGATAGTATACCTAGAGGCTTTTATTAGGAGGGTTTTATTTTGGTTACGAGACAAGTCTAGAGGAATGTAGTTATCTTTAAGGTAAGTACAGGGTGATTAAAGAACAAAATGGATGCATAATGACTTAGACATTGGTATATCATATGTTGGGATCATGAGTTTCTCAACCAAGAACTTGAACCTTGTTTCATTACTTGGCATGTCGACGAGAGACGTTATTATAGCTATTACATATGAAACTTTGTTTAGAACCCTTAGAATTTGTTCAAAGATAATATATTGAAAGGAAGCTCACACTTGATCCATCATCTTTCCTTAGGGGATTACTTTTTCATCCTTGGTTATATAGTCATTGTTTACTTGGCTAATGACTAATTGAGAATCACCATATACTTTGATATTTTGTATTCTCCATTGAATTGTTAGCTTTAATCCTGTTACCAAGGCTTCATACTCTTCTATATTATTCGTGCATATAAAATTGAGTCTATAGGATTTGGGAATTGGATTGCCTTATGGGGTGATAAAGAAAATTCCAACCCTTGCCCCATCATTAGTAAAGGACCCATCAAAGTATAGCTTCCATACTGCTATCATTGAGGTTTCTACAACAAAAATGGATTCATCTGGAAACTCAAATGTTATTGGTTGATGGTCTTGTAAAGGTGCATCTACTAGCTAATCTACAATCACTTGTACTTTAATTTCCTTTCAATCCACATACTCTATATCAAGTTCACTAAGAATCATGATCCATTTGGCGAGTCTCCAAGTAAGTGTTTCTTTTCTCAGTAAATATTTTAGTGGATCAATATGTGATATGATATTTTTTGTGACTTGGCATATAATGTCATAGCTTTTAAGAATCAAAGGAGCTTCAAAGACTTCCTTCTCTATCTATGATTAGCTTATCTCATACCCTACTAATGTTCTATTGATATAGTATATATCCCTTTCTCTTCCTTGATCACCATGTTGTGGTAATAGGGCACCCAATGTTGATTATGTTACTGATATGTATAATAGAAGAGGCTTCCTTGGTGTAGGTGGTACCATGACTGGTGAAATCACTATATAATCATTGAGAGCCTGAAATACTTGCTAAGATTGATGTTTTCATATGAAAGTGACTCCTTTATGTAGCAAATGTTTGAATGGATGACAGTCTGCCAATTATGCTATGAATCACCGTATTGATTGTAGCCTTCCTTGTAGACCTATGAGTTGTTTTAAGTGCTGTGAAGGAGGAATATATGGTATTTATTCTCCTTAGCTAGATCCACTTCTATGCCTCTATGTGATATAATGATTCCTAGGAGTTTTCCTGAAGTTACCCCAAAGACACACTTGTTAGGATTTAGTTTAACCTTATATTCTTATAGTCTATCAATATGGGGCCCAATATTTGTAGATGTGTTTCTCTCAACTGATACTTTTTTAGAAGATTGTTGTAATCGGGTTTTTGGGATCAAGGAATAACCTACAATAACATCACAAATCTCACCACACAAAGATCTATTAGTACAAAACCTAAAATAATCAAAAGAGGAATGAACATAACAAAATGCATAAACAAAAAAGAAATTAAATAACTCCATAACAACATATACAAACCATCAAATATCCTCCTTTTTTGTTCTCCTTCTCTATGAAATGTGGGATCTCAAAAATGAGTGCTCGATGTGCAAACATATGAATTTGAAGCGCGCGTGGTTTCCATATTAAGAGAATCATCTCTCTATTTATAAGAATTTTAGGGTTCCAATCAGGATTCCATGATTGGTGGGATTGATTGTCTGTGATTGAAGAGTTAAACTCAGAGTGAGTGGGAGTTGAACTCAATTGATTGCTTGTCAATATAATAGATTGATATGTTAACGAGATAGATTGAAGAGTTGGTTTAATTGATGAAAGACTTAACTGATGAGGTGGAATAGAAGATTGCATAGATTAAGTAGATAATTGAATTGATTGATCAGCCAGGGAAAGTTGATCAAAAAGTTAGAGTGAGGGTTAGTATTAGTTAGAAGTGAGAGAATAATTTATAAATAAATAAATAAAATAATTTATTTATTTGCACACGGTGGAATATAAATAAATAATTAAACTTAATTATTAATTTAGAGGAATAATTAGTTTAATTAAATAAATATCATTTATTTATTCATGATTGAGAAATTGATTTAATTATTACACAAATGTAATAATAAGAAAGAAGCATTAATTAAATAATATTATTATTTAATTAAATATAATGACATGGGGAATAATTAAATAACGTTAGTTATTTAATTACTTTACAGATGAATAATTGATGAAATATTGATTGGACGTTAAATAATTAAGCAATTTAATTAAAATTACTTAATTATGACATTATAGGGAAATGACGGTTTTAAATTGAGAATATAGTAGAAAGACACAAATTGATTAAATAATAAAGATTATTTAATAATTAAAGATGAATATTAGTATTTTTATTGTGTTAGAGCAATAGGCTATTTTTAAGTGTTTATATTTTTCCCCTCTTTGATATAATGCATTGTCGAACATTATTTCAAAGTTTTTTTAATAAAAATATGCCTCAATCCCTGTGAAAAAGTGTCAATAACTAGTTATTATGGTTACCCCTCAAGGACATGAGTGACAAATATGATGGAGGGCTCATTTGGTTGATATTGTGACCAAGATCACAACACATTTTACGGATCATAAAACAAAGGTCATACACAAAAGTTATGGACTTGGGAAGGTGAAAAATGTCGCGGCCAATACAAGTGCAAAGTTTGCACGTCAATCAAGGTGGGTTTGAAGGTATAAATAGGGTTTTAGGGGGTCATTTCCAAATCATTATGAATATTTAGCATTAGATAACTCATAGTGGAAGGAGCAGTCTCTAAGCGATTTGAGGAGCGATGGTGGCTTACAAGGACAAAGTACACATTGGTGATCGAGTTAGGACATATCAGCGTCCAACTGACGCCCTACTTCTAATGAGTTTCATACTTTTAGCATTTAATTTGCCTCATTTTTCATGCAATTTGTCAGGCTAGGTCAGGCAAAATTAGGTTAGAATGTCGCATTTGTAGGGCACAAATGCCACACTTGTAGGGTAAAATTGATGCACATGAATTGTGTTAGTTTAGGGATGAACTTTTAATCGAGCTAGACTTGATGGTTTAGGATGACACAAATGACTAGCAGGATTGGCACATATATGTTGTGTGGTCGTTGCATATGCAAGATGACATGTACACACTCTAGTAGCACAAATAATGCACATACAAAAAAATAGAATCACTGCACATATAGAGCGGGATTGACGCACATGAATTTGCATTTTTCTATTTTAAATGTATGCATATGAATTTTATGAATAGTTATGTTGTTTTTCAAATGAGTGAAAGTTTAAATAATGGATGAATGATAGGGGGTAAAGTAATATAAAATGAATTTTTATTTTATTTTTATGTGTATATATGTAATATGAGATTTTTATTTTTGTGGAAATGAATGAAATACATATGTTTCGATACACTTTTAAATTAATCATGTATGAATGAGATATGTATGGACATGTATGCATAATGGATATGGTTGGATGAATTTTAATTTATTTGTACATGAATTAAATTTTTGTAGTGGACATATGTGCATAGGATGTGTTATATGAAAATGATGTTAGCACAAATGCATTATTAGCATGGAATTTGAATTGCATGGGGGACTGACTACGGGGTTTCATGTGGACCTGCAGATTAGGGATGATGTCCTAATTATTTGGGAGAATCATCCACCTATTGTAGCTTATATTCATAGTATTGTGGTTCCAAAACACAAGCCCCATTTAAGCCCCTTGGCCTAAATAGGGACCTCCCTTTTTTGAGTCTTTGTCCCTTTTTTGGTGGATTAAAATTCTTTGAGGTTAATTGAAGCTGAGTATCCGGTGAGTCAGATTGAGGGCCCTTAGGGAGGCTCCCAATAGTTGGGTATCATCTTGTTTTCCATGTTAGCCTTTTTCCTTCCCACTCCTTTTATCTTTTATCTTTTGTCCATTTTTGTTCGTTTTTTCCACTAAGTCCTCAAGACTTGGTGTTTTTCGCCCTTTCAAAATTTGGTGTTTCGAAGGTCCTCAGACCTCCAAAATGCCAAAAGGCTGAAGTGTTTCTCTGGGCCCTTTTTTCCCTTTCATAATTTTGGTGTTTTGCAGGTCCCAATATCTCTGAAACACCAAAAGGCTGAAGGTCAAGCATCAGAGCTCATTGTTAGGGTGTCAGACTTTCACAATTTGACACTCTGACGTTCTAGATGATGTCAATGCGCAATATCAGCCTATAAAAGGGGATTTTGGGTTATTTTTATGCATTTTGAAATTTTTCTTTTTGAGCTCTGATTGCACAATGATGGAATACCTCCAATGATTTGCTTTCATCACCCTTTTCCACCCTATCACAAGTGGTTTTGGAATTGATCAGTTGTTCTCGAGTTTGAATTTTGTAGTTATTTTCCCTATGTGCATCCTTTTATGTAGGGTTTTGCATTTTTTTTGTTCCATGTGTTTTCCTTTTTCTATCTTCCCTCATCTTTTTAAGTTTTTTTTCTTTGTTTAGCATTTTAGGTTAGGGTTGGGTCATTTAACATTTTAGGTTAGGGTTTGTCCTTTGGGTTTTCATCTTTCCTTTGGATTTTCAAAGTTTTTCTCTTCAAAAATCTAAAAGTGTTCCCCCATATTGGCTTTTTCCAGAGCACAAGGCAAGCATCTTTGGTGTTTCAGTGTTGCAAACACTGAAACCATGATATACCTCTGACACACCGAAAGTTTGAAGAACCAGTAACCTCAAAATTGGCTAACTCTACATCACCCTTATCAAGATTTTACACTTTCACACATTCACACTTTGAAATGCCTTCTGAAATCCAATATGTCAAAGATTCCCTAACTGGCCAATACATTGTGGTATCAACCTTTCACAGTTTGAGCATGCCATCAGGCTGGGAATGTCTGAAACTACGAAGAGTCTTGGAGGTTTGGTTTTTTGCTCTATTTTCTAGTTTTTTAGTGTTTCTTTTATTAATATTGCAATGAATGATCATGTAGTGCATCTTGATACTGTGGCCCTACTCATCTAGTTATTGGGAGGTGAGGGTGGGTAGCCCTAAACCTCCAGCTGACGCAAAGCACCAAATTTTTTTTGTGCTTTTCAGGAAAAATATTTGCTTTTTTGAGAAAAAGAAGATCGACATTGTAAAAACCTAAAATGACCAATTTTAGAGGTTTCCCTAAAACACATGTTATAAGAGGCTAAGATGCATAGTGCATTGTAATGTTGCTGGATAATAAGAAAGGTTGGACAACTGTGTAGGTGGACGTAGCCCAGGTTTTAGGTGAATCACATTAAATCTGTGTGTTATCTGTGTTAATTTTTATTCTTCTTTTATTTTTTGCATATAACTATTTATTCTTATATTGTTCTGGATCTGTCAAACCCTAACATATTTATGGTTTTATAGGGTTTTCTTGCTTTTTTTAGCTTTAGATTAGTGGATTTGTTTTACATTTTCAATAATGGATAGCTGATAACACTGTTTGTATGTAGAATGTCTGAAAAGACAAAAAATTTGCCGATGAAGTAGCACTTCAAAGGGTACAACACCCCCACAAAGGTGGGGAACCTCCATGCTGAAATCACAGATACTGGCATTGGGCACCTGGATTGGGATTCATTTCTAAGACATTGTGAAAATCCCACAAGAAGATCATCATACTACACTATAGTGGTCTTGGTGAGTCTGTAAATGTAGTTGCACATCCAGTCTCCATTCTTTCAACAAACTTAATCATGGCTCTAATTAATCACTACATCTCAGATGAAAAAGTGGCCAAGAACACGACTCGAGATATTGTGTTGGACCTATGAAAAGAAACCATTGAAGATGTTTTCCATCTAGTGAAGGGAATTGATCAATTCTACCCAATCACCAAGGAGAGAGGGATGAGGTGGTTTGAGAATAATAATTTGGATCACTATGACATCATCAATAAAGAATACATCATCCAACAACTCCCAAAGAATAAGCTTGAAAGAATTGATATGAGGAGAGGTTACATGAATGATGACATGAAGGATATAGTAATAATGTTGAGTTGGGTGTATGGTCTCCCCCAAGCACACCAGTTGGATCCATGGATGATCCACATCTTAAATAAGATCAAGAGGAAAAGGGTTAGAATTGATTGGGGAATAATACCGAGTGACAAATTAGATTTTCAGATGAGACAAGTGAAGCAAGATCGGAGGTTCTACATGATATATTACATGGTATATCTCCTTTCTTCCAGAGCTAACTAAGAAAGCCTCACTAAGAGAGGGTCATTCAATGACCAAAATGCCTAGCCATACACTGTATACCCTCAACTAGTGAGGAAGGAAAAATTGAAAGATGACAGTCCAGAGTAGCAGATTGTAAATGATACTTTTGTCTTTGAAATAATCAGGTCCATTAAGGGAGAATATGCCAAGAGGCTCTCAAAGGAAGATACGACCAAGTTGTGCACCCTAGGGGCATACTATTTTTAATATAAAACCTTTACTTATATCCAGGTTTCTTGGAGTACCGTTAATCCTAAGAAGTTTTTGCGCTATCCATCGAATATAATTTTGTTATTAGAGATAGGCAGGAAGCTCTCAGATGCCTATGAGGCCATCTTGTTGAAGAAGAAGCACTATTGGGATTCCCTATCTCCATAGGGGCCCACTATTTACAAGACATAAAGGTTTGAAAATACATAGGGTTAGAGTGGGATCAATGCCCTCTACTAGAATTCAAGTAAATAAGGCCCAGTTCAACCCCATTGGGACATTCAGTCACATAGCCAGAAGACATTATAATCATGAATCCTATATAGAAGATCATTGGATCAATTGCATTGATGAATATGAGGTCAAGATTCAAGATTACTATAGAATGTCCCTTGAGCTGGCTGAAGATACATTACATGTGTGAATCCCTTCCAAAGTGTGGGATTAAGATTATGAGGATTTCTTAGATCCATTATACAATAAAGATAAGGTGTACGTCTAATCTATTCTCCATGTAGAGATTGGTAGAGATGAAAATGATTCTATTGATTTCAAGTCTTGACATGTGATTGAGATCACAAAGAAGTGGATAAAGAAACCATCTAAGTTAGATGGTTCCCATGAAGCCCTATCTCAACCCACCTTCCAAGTTAGAGAAAGAGAAGGAGAAGAAAGTAAATATTGCAAATTTCAAAGAAGAAGCTCCAATGTAGCCAGATATAGTGTACAAGCATGCAAATCCTACAACTTATGGTCCTGTAGAGAAAAGAGTAGAGAAACAAAGAGGAAAAGGTGATGATAACATCTTATTGCACGATAGGTTGACATCCCATCTTGGATACCTGAGGTAACTTCTACATCAAGCTAAAGGGAGGAGGATGTAGAGCCCCTAGTGAAGGGGAAGGTTTAAAAGAGAAAGAGGGCCTTGACATCGTTGTAGTTAGAGACATTGCGTGAGGAAGAAGAGATACAAGTAGATGTCGCTCTAGTGAGAAGAATTCGAAAGACTACAACAGCTTCTAGAAGAGCAGAGAAGGAAAGGTTTTTTCAAGCCTAGGAAAAAAGGAGGCAATATATTTGGAGACCACCATGGAAGCCAAGATGATCTAGGATAACTTGGGTTTAGATGAATTTGAGTTGTCATATTTCAAGGATATTCCCAGATTCTTTGATCCCCTAACTTAAATTTTCAATCCAAGTTTTGAATCCATTATGGCATCAATACAAACACTCTTCCAAATGCAAGGACAAGTGGGAGATAATACTCAGACACAAGTACCTGTTCATCCATCCTTCAATAAAGAGCCAGAGATTGAAAAGCATACAGGGGAGAAGGAGCAAGGAGATAGAACAAGAAAACAAACAACAAAACATGAGGAGGGAGAAGTTGATACAAACCTAGCAACTGAGGATCCCAAGAGTGATGACTTAGTACAGGCTACTCAAGAGCCATAGAATATTGAATCTTTCCTTGTATTTATTTATTTAATTAGGGTATGCCTATGGAATTCCTACATGTATTTTGTCCTCTAGTCCAGGTGGGAGGACATGTCACATTTTGTAATTCCTTTAATAAGGAAATTAGATTATCCTCCTTAAGAGGATCTTGACACTTTGCACACACCTATTATGGATGTTAGCATTCATAGATTGGTGAGTTACTTGGTAAATTCTCTCCTCATATCTATAAAGGAGATGCTCCTCTCTCTCATTTATACTCTTTGGGGGTCACTGTAATGAGATCTCTCTCTCTCTCTCTCTCTCAAGATTTTCCATCTTCATAATATCACAAGGAGTTTTTATTTTCTTTTCCCCTTTCAAAGTCTTCTTGTCTCCTTGTATTGGCTTTTGGGTGCTTGCTCCTAGTTCATGTTTTTCTCATGGTAACATTTTACTCTCTCTCTCTCTCTCTCTCTCTCTCTCTCTCTCTCTCTCTCTCTCTCTCTCTCTNACATTTTTCTCTCTCTCTCTCTCTCTCTCTCTCTCTCTCTCTCTCTCTCTCTCTCTCTCTCTCTCAAAATATTTACCATCTTCATAATATCACAAGGGTTTTTTATTTGCTTTTCCCCTTTCAAAGTCTTCTTGTCTCCTTGTATTGGCTTTTGGGTGCTTTCTCCTAGTTCATGTTTTTCTCATGGTAACATTTTATTCTTCACCTATCTCTCTAGGATTATTTTCATTTCCTTGCTCTTGTTATTTTCCTTTCATGGTATCAGAGCTTGGGTTGCTAATCCTTATTTGTGTGCATTTTTGAAGGTTACCATTCTTTGAAGCACATCTTGTTGGAGATTCTTGTTTGAGAGAGAAGCTTGAGCTTAATTTGCTAACTCTTGTGTTGCAAATTTTGGATTGTTGTTTTGTATAACCATTTTTGGTTAGCTTGCCACCAAAGAGTTGTATTTGATTTTTTTTTGGGTTTGGCTAGTTTCAGCCAAACCCATTTCAATCTGCATTGATTTTAACCTCTATTGGGAAACCACAAGTTTTAACTTCTTATCTTAGGTTTCTTGCAGGTTACATTCTAATCAAATTTTTATAAGTTTTCATCTGCAAGCTATTTTTTTATTGCAGGATTCAAAAAATAATGTCTTAGATTTCTTTTTACTTCTCTCAGTGCATGTAGGCATCTCTATTATAATCTATGTTTTAATTTTTTTTAAAAAAAATTTCAACATCTATGTTTATTTGGTTGCATTACTTCACACCATTTGTTTATTGCCTTTCTACATTATAACACTTTTTCCCCAATCACAATAACATTGTTTGGCATTCCTTTCTATCAAAATGAGATCTTACTCATTTGTTTTATATAGACCCATACTCTGTGGACCATAAATTTTTCTCCTGACACTGTCTCTTCAATCGCTCCAGTGAGATCCTTCATAATTTGTCTATTACCAACATATCCAAAATTTGGCCAAAACCAATGCTTCATTTTGGAGATATTGGCCCCGCACTAGGACTATATTTGTGAGATAGTCATACACTTTTGAGATAGTCATGCAATAACTGTATATTATTTATCATATATTAAATCCACACCAACCCTTATTAATCCTTTCTGTATTTATTCCTTACGTAGAAACTTACTCTTTCATACCTTGCGCAGAAGGAAATTGTTTATTTCACATCTCTCTCATTCTATGAAACATATTCTATGAAACATCTTCCTCCCTTCTTTCATAGACAGTCCCTTATCATGAATTTTTCATTACCTTGGTCTGCACAACATTTTCCCTTCTTCATCTAGCCTTTATCTCTATCCTTTTGCAACCTATATACTTTTTTCGGTTCTTTTCTAATTTTTTCATCATTTAACCTGGTCTTTCACTTGCGCAACACTTAGTAGGTATTCTCGCATAGCTCCTTGGAAGTTACACAACTTTTTGGAGTTTTCTTTCTTTGACTTTCTCCTTACCCAACCTTGAGTGTTTCTCATTTGTAAGGGTTAAAATCTTGTCCAAAGTGGTTGGTTGGAATCATTATTTGCTTGGATTCCTTCGTAGGTACTTGGCATATTGTTCAACTTTGTCTTGGCTAGTCAAAACCTGTGATTTCAATCAAATTCTAGCATCATCCTCTACCAAATCGTCTATGTATCTCTTTTCATCTCTGTCTCTTCTATAACTTTATGTCTTACTATTATGCCTGTAGGTAATCATCTTTTTTTATAGTCTGAATGTTTCTTATTAGTTTGACCTTTAAATATTTCAAATTACCTTGTATTTCAATAGTTTTATCTTTAAAAAAAAAAATTATTATGTCTTTTCTTTCTAGTTTAAGTCTATTGTTTATTAATTTCATTTCATTATTTTAAAATAGTTTGTATTTCATTATCTTGTTAGTATATTAAATTACTAATTCAATTTAATTGTTTTCATTTAATTATCATGATTGAATTAACAATTTTTAAATACATTTTCTTAATTCATGTATATTTGAAGTTCATACATTTTTTACAACATTTTTTTTCGATAGGCAAAGGCCGAAGCCATAATCATTTTATTAATATGAGAAGTTTAAGATACAAAATAACTCTGTTCACTGCGGGCACTGGCAGGAAAGCACGAAGAAGAAAAAATCTGGTCTTGCCCAGGACAATAGTCTAGATCATACATTGTATTGTTGAGGGTAAACCCTCTATTATTACAAAATTTAAAGGACCTTTACTTATATTCTTTATTACAATCAAAGTACTAGCTACATAATTACAATATTTTCTCTGATGACCTTCTTGAAAGAATCTCTTCCTTTCCTTGTCCTGGCTAAACATGTAAAATACAATTATGTAGCAACTATGCATCTGCCAACACGGTTAGAGCTAAATAAAAAGGGAAAAAACTCCATATGCCAGAAGATTAAAAAGGTGACATTTTATGGTTTTATATCGTTTATTGATATGCATTTTATTGCATTTTATTTGTAAGTTGCATTAGTGAATACAAATATGAAGAGGCTTTCACTATCACGAACATGCCTCAGAGCCCAAGAACATATGGCATGCTGCAACCGGTTATAATGACAGAAACTCTGGTGCCTATTCTATTCAGATGTCCGCCCACAACTTTTTTCAGATGGGGGCACATTGCAGAAGAAAATCCATTTGAACAAGATATCAGTACATGGTTGTACCAAGATCCACAAGAGACATTTCGACAACCCCTACCCCTATCAAACTATGGAAATGGTTATACAATGTTACAAAGATTCGGGTATGATGGTACAACTGGTCTGGGGGAAAGATAACAAGGCTTAATGGAATTGTCTCTCTTGCCAACCCAGATAAACAAAATAGGGTTAGGCTATGGGAAACAAAGAACTAGCCCTATAATCCAAGACATCCTAGTTGATCAGGAATAAATAGCAGAGATGCACCAGGGGCATAACTCAGGACATGTCTTAATAAGAAACATACTGGCACAATTGTTGCCCACCGAAGAGGGAACCTCTCAAAACCAAATGAACCTCAACACAACAATCGAAAATAACAAAGGAAGTGAGACATCTGACGAGTGTTCTATCAAAACTGACTCCCACGAGTACAAGTGGATATCCCTTCACGACTCTGAACCGTCGATCCTAGATTAGTCCCCTCGGTCCAACACCATCATAAAAATAGAAGAATTATTTGACCAACAATCCATTAAAGACCAACCTTCCATAGATAAACATGTCATTCTCCATTCTTCAAGTGATGCATCCACATCACAGTCTAGGTTTGTCGAAACCCTATCTAAAGTCCCTTTCAACCAAATGGAGTCAAACCAACATGAGGGCCTATGTCTTTTACACCCAAAACTAATAGAGTGGGATCAACAAGGACTGCCTAATATAGATGTTTTCAAGAATGATGAGGCCATTGCAGACTTCATGGGACTTAGAGAGGGAATGACATCAAGAGATCATAAAGCAAGTTTCTCCATTGACCTCAATAGATCAGCGTACTTTGGGGAGGAAGCCCCTCTTTCCAGTCATCAAAACAAATCAAAAATGAAAAAAGAATCATCAGTAAGTGAAAACTGAATGGTGCTTACTGACACACAAAATGATAAAAATCTAAAACAAGATGTATCTTCTAGTGAAAACCTCATTGAGGCACTAGAAGATGGAAAGAAGGAACTCCTACCCTTGACAGAGGAGAAATCGACATTACTAGCAGAAGAAACAGATGAAGTCAACTTGGGAGATGACAAGAACCCAAAGAACATCTACTTGGAGAAATCACTCACCCCAGAGGAGAGAGAATAGTTCATCAATTTCTTTAAGGCAAGAATGATCAATTTTGCATGGTCCTACTCGGATATGCCAGGATTAGATCCAGAGCTTGTACTAAACCATCTCCCATTGCTACCCAATGCCAAACATGTCAAATAGAAGCTAAGAAAGATGCATCCCCATGTTGCATTTCTAGTTAATGTAGAATTGAAAAAGCTCTTGGATGCCAAGTTCATAAGACCAATACCATACGCAGACTGGATATCTAACTTGGTACCAGTCACAAAGCATAGCAGTCAGATACAGATTTGCACAGAATTTAGAGATCTCAACATAGCTTGTCCCAAGGATGAATTTCCTTTACCCAACATTGATATGATAATATATCTAACTGTTGGACATCAAATGCTATCACTCATGGATGGCTTTTTAGGGTATAATCAGATAATGATCACACCAGAGGACCAACACAAGACAACTTTCACATGTCCTTGGGGTACATATTGTTGGAATGTCAAGTCGTTTGGTCTAAAGAATGCTGGAGCAACGTATCAAAGGGCCATGACAACTATCTTTTATGACCTCATCCACAAAATAATGGAAGACTACATGGACAAAATACTAGCCAAGTCAATGCTTCATAAGGATCATCTACAAGTATTGGGACCAATCTTTGATAGAATGCAAGAATACAAGGTTCATTTAAACCCAAAGAAATGTGTATTCGTGGTCACAGTAGGAAAGCTACTAAGGTTCATAGTGTCACATAGAGGCATTGAAGTAGACCCATAGAAATTCAAAGCTATATTGGATATGCCACCACCGTCAAACCTAAGGAAACTAAGGGGGTTACAAGGAAGGCTCCAATCAATTAGGTGCTTCATAACTCAGCTAGCAGACAAGTGCCACCCATTCTAACATCTACTGCACAAAGACATCAAATTCATATGGACAGAGAAATGCGAACAAGCATTCCAAATATTCAAAGACTACCTCCTCAAGTCTCCTATATTGGTGCCACCAGTCCAAGGTAGACCATTGCTTCTGTATATCTTAGCAACAGAATCAACATTAGGCATACTCTTGGTGCAACATGATGACACAAGTAAAGAAAGGGCTATCTACTATCTAAGCAGAACATTGGTAGGATATGAGCTCAACTATACTCCAATTGAAAAGTCATACCTTGCAGTTGTCTTCACTTCCCAGAAGCTAAGACATTATATGTTGAGTCACCAAACAAAGTTGATCGCACATATTGATCCCTTAAAGTACCTCCTAAGCAAGGCAACGCTCACCGGATGACTTGAAAAGTGGGTAATGATCTTAAGTGAGTTTGACATTGAGTACGTAGATATAAAGGCCATCAAAGGGCAAGTGATTGGAGACCAACTAGAAGAGGCACCTATTCAAGATCATCAGCCTATTATTTATGACTTTCCCGGTGAATCTATTATGACACTAAAACCAACGATCGAGGTATGGAAACTATACTTGGATGGATTGTGCACAAACCATGGTGCAGGGACAAGAATAGTGCTTGTCACTCCAGATAATGATACAATTCCAAAATCTTCCAGACTCAACTTCCCCTGCACAAACAACATAGCAGAATATGAAGCACCGGTCATCGGTTTAAAGATAGCAATTCAATGGAGAATCAAGAACCTTAAGGTATATGAAGATTCACAGTTGGTCATTAGCCAAGTCAACAATGATTATATGACACAAGATGAGAAGCTAATACCATACAGAGAACAGATGGAAAGATTGTGCACCAAGTTCCACTACATCTTCTTCGAGCAAGTACCACGAGCTCAGAACAAAGCTACAGATGCAATGGCTACCATAACATCATTGATCGATATGCTAGGCAACGAAACATGATTCTAGTTTCTAGTAGAACAACTCTTGGTGCCATCATATCAAGCATCCATCACATAATCAACATGTGTCCTTGTTGGTCCTGAAACCCCATGGTACCAAGATGTATACAACTACCTCCAAAATAGTGTCTTACCTCCCAACTTGTCTAGAAAATAGAGAAATTACCTCATCCACCAAGCCTCTAGGTATACCATCTTCTCAACTACTTTATATAGACAAAGTCTAGATGGAATGCTACTACGATGTCTCACTTCCACGGAATCCAAGAGAGCTTTGTGCGAGGTACATGAAGGAATTTGTGGAACCCATGGGGGTGGCAAAAACTTAGCTAAGAAGATTATCTACATGAGATACTATTGTCCCACAATAGAGACAGATGCACACAAACATGTACAAAGGTGTAGACAATGTTAGATTCATGGAGACCTCATCCATGCACCAACCCAAGAACTAAATCCTATCACATCACCATTGCTATTTTCTATGTGGGGATTTGACCTAGTGGGCAAAATTACACCTTCTTCAGAAAATGGACACAAATACATCATAGCAGCAACAAAGTACATCACTAAGTGGGTAGAAGAAATTCCCCTCACTTACATTACCAGAAAGAAGATATCAATGTTCATACATAACCACATCATCGATACGGGATTCCTCAAACCATCCTGACAGATCACGACATGCCTTTCCAAAACAAAGATGTCGAAGAGTTATGTGAATAGTTCCATATCAAACAAGGGTTCTCTTCATTTTATTATCCTTAAGGGAATTTCCAAGCCGAAGCTACAAACAAAACAATTTTAAAGATCTTGAAGAAAATAGTGAATGAATCAAGACGAGACTGGCATTTACAGCTTAGTCCCGCATTATGGGAATACAGAACTAGCATGAAAACACCTACAAGTGCCACTCCTTTCTTCCTAGTTTATGGATCAGAGGTGGTACTACCCCTTAAAGTGGAAATCCCATCCCCAAGGATATCATTGAAGAATCTAATTACAAATGAAGACTACAGAGTAGCAAGGCTTAGTGAACTGGAGTTACTAGATGAAAGAAGACAACATGCCTTCAACCACTTACAAGGCTATCAGAATCGCTTTAGAAGGAACTATCATAAGAAGGTGAGGTCATGAACATTTGAGGTAGGATACCTTGTCCTCATGGAAAATCAAAAGAACCAAGTAGAGAGAGTCAAACCCGAAAAGTTTGAGCCTAACTGGCTAGGACCATTTGTCATTGTCAGCTGTACCCAGAGTGGGGCATTCATATTGGCGACACCTGAAGGAGATCATCTCCTTGGATACATCAAAAACATGCACCTTAAGAGGTTCTACCCTTGAGGTCTCAATGGTTAAGGCACCTATCTACATATCTAGAAAATACCAAAAAAATTTAAAAAATACAAAGTGTTACCTTGGTGAAAACCTGGCAAACAGACGCCTTGGCAACAACAAATAAATAAAAAAAAGAAAAAAAGTAAAGAGAAAAAAAATCGCTCTCTCAATGAAAACCTGGAAAACATGTGCTATTGAGTAGGTACCTTGCTAAAAACCTGGAAAATAGGTGCCAAGTGTCCAAATCTAGCTTCACCATCAATGAAATCCAAGATTAAAAGCTTGAGCACACTTCAAATGCAAGAATGACTACCCAAGCTATATCCAGAAGCACACTCCCCTCTGAGCACCAAGCACTTACCCATGGTTAATATTGGTCCACTAGACTAGGGGGTGATTCTAAATGTCCTGAAAAAATCCTAAAAATCAAAAAACACATCAAAATCCTAAAAAGATCAATTTTTTTTGAGAAAATCAATCTTCATCAAAAACAATAATTTTTTTGCAAAATCCCAAGCAATAAAGTCAACTTGGTTATCAAGAGAGAAAAGGGTGATCACACCCAGTAAATCAATGTCACAATCATGAGCTTTGTGAATCAACATTGGGTTCATCTGACACAACTTTATCAATCTATCAAATCAATCAGCAAGTAACTGGTGACCACTCTAAGCTATCAATTGTCACAATCATGAACTTTGCGAATCAACATTGGGCCCATATGGCACAGCTTGATCAGATGCCAAAATGATCACAATCAATCAATCAATCAATCATATCAATCATCTTACACAGTGGTGGATACACTCAAACCAGACAGGTCAGTCTTATACGAGTCATCTATTACTGAAACCAGACACACTCAAGCAATCAAGCCAATCAAGCCTATCAAAAGAGTCAAGCCAATCAAGAGAATCCAACTGTATTAAGGAACCATCCAAAAATGTTGACTAGGTTAGTCAGTCAGTCAGATGTCAGTCTATATTTCACAGTTATGTTCTTACGCTACTCCAAGATCCACCATGTGAGGAGGGTAGCTATGATAGATCATGACTTATTTTCTTTGATTGTTGTCTATTGAATGTTCACTTCGATTTTAGGGCCATAATGATTTAGGATAAATGTGGTAGGCACTGCCACTTATCTGGCAGCCGCACAGTTCCACGATTTGAGCTTAACCCTGGGAAAGAATTGGACATTCCTTCTCTTTTATTTGCTTGTTTAGTTTATAGAATCAAGAGCTCGTGGTGTATTCAGATGGACTCTGATGCATTGGAGTTCTATCTTGGTTTCTATGGTCTTTTCTTTTATTTTACAATCAAGAGCTCGCGATGCTATCTAGATGGACTCTAGGGGTGTGGGAGTTCTATCTTGTTTGGTTTGGCTTTCCTTTATAGAATCAAGAGCTTGTGGTGTTATCCATATGGACTATGGGTGCATAGGAGTTCTATCCTGGTTTCCTTTTTTCAGTTTATTCAGGGGACAAAGTGGTATCCAGATGGTCAATATCTGGATGCTTTTGGCTCTCTTTCTTTTCAAACAGGGAACATAGCTAAACCCAGATGGTCAATATTTGGGTGCACTAGGTTCTTTTTCTATTCAATCTCTCTACTCCTTCTTCTTATCAAGAGGTCATGGTGGTATCCAGGTGGTATGTGATCTGGATGCATTGGACGCTCTTTGGAATTTTAAAAAATAATAAAAGATGCAATGATGACAAAAATTGGAAACAAGGGCAGCAAATTGGGACACTCATCCTTCCTATCAATTCATATCTATCAAAAAAGAAAAAAATCCTTTCTATCATTCCATGTCTATTAGATCAATCCCAGAGAACATCTATCCATACTAACTTCTTTCTAATTAACACATGCATTACTCAGATATTTTATACATAATAGATTGCATTCATTCCATTTAAGTGCATCAGAAAAATGAAAAAAACATAGTAGCATACATGGTAAATCATAAATCACATGCATCCATAAACATCTCATATAAACATGCATTTCATTTCCACCATCCTACATAAACATGTCAGTATCATAGGAAAAGTAAATCATTCATCTACGAGTCTACATAATAGAATCATGTTGCATATACATTTTCATTACTTGAAACCAAATCATGTAGAATCATACATATAGCAAGTAAACCAATGCACATCATATCAAAAACACTAGCTGCATCTCATATAAATCAAAATATCTGAGTACAATGAATGGTCGCAATTCTGAAAAAAGTAAGGTAATCAACATGTATATCAATAAATATCAGTGTGTCCGGATACAAAAATGATACTACTTAGAGTATATCACATGAATATCACTACAAAAATGGTACATGATACGAAGTGGAAAGGTATACAATCAGCAGGTGCTACCCCCACCCTCGCCGCTAGGTGGATGAGGGGGTGGCATATCAATAGTAGGTCTCTGTGATGAACCAGGAGCTCCAACACCACTACTTTGTGATCTCTGAGCCCTACTGGATCTCTGAGAGGCTGTGTAGTTGGGAACCCTCTGATCAGCAGGAACTGCACCCTCATAATGGTGCCGCCAGTAGTCAATCTCTCGCTGGGCATCCCGCTTAGATCTATAATATCTGTCCAAAACATCTTGGTGTGAAGCATCCTATACACTATCAATAAATGAATGGACCTCATCTTGAGCCTATCACTCTCTAGCCTCGGTTGCAGTAACTCTAGCCTCCAGATTCATGGCACGGGCATCAACGGATGCAAGTCTGGCCTGTAAATCCTATACCTATTGAGTAAGCTGCTCCAACTCTAGGGGATCCACCTCCATACCTCCCATGACCACATCCATATCTCCCTCCTTAGCCCTATCACCCAAACCCTCATCTCCCCTCCCCCTCACCACCCAAGAATCATCCTCACTCTCTGAGCTCTCCCTAGTACTACTGCCAGTACTACCACTA
>MU223536.1:1697655-1710353 GCA_018584345.1 Thuja plicata
ATCCACCACTAGCACCCCCAAGACTAGGATCATCTCCCCCATCATCTCCCCTCCCCCATCCCCATCCCTGCCTCCATCTCAGCCACCATCTCTCCCTCCATCTCAGCCACCATCCCTCCCTCCGTCTCGACCCCCTGCCTTGTCGTACCCAACGATGCTTCCTCATGATGGTCATAGCAATAGGACAGGAGACATCTGTCAGTGGAACTGGCTGGGTCTGAGCCCAATGAGAATCATACTATGGAGTGGTGCCTATAAAATATCAAATTCACATATCAGTACCATATCAGAGGGGCAAATAAGTATCATAAAGTAGATATACTAAGAAAATAGTCAAGAAATTACACAATATATCATCGCACAAAACATTCCTACATCTACTATGGTAGATCGCCATGTCCAAGCAACAGGAAGTAGACCAACAAACTTAGTACGCACATCTAGTGAAATGATGCCACCCCAGACTGCAATGTCCCTTGACCAATGAGCAAAATAGGCATATGTATTAGAAAAATCTTGCTGCTCGCCAAAATGTCACAACATCCTATCGGTGTTGTGAAAATCAGTCATATGAATATGGTCTGTAACACGACCAATCAGGTATCTCCGCTGATGACAAAAAGGAAGATGGATATCCTCTCCATCCCAAACAAGGAACTCCCTATATGGTCTCCAAATGAAATAAGGCATAATATCTAACTACTGATGCCAGTACATCAAGTGATCCATGTGGGTTTGCACGATAGCCCCATCATACATGAAAACATATGGTTTGTCTACTGGAAGATCACGTGTACCGACCGGTCGACATACATCAATGTGCTCCCACACCCATATCTGCAGGAGGGTCACGCCACAGTTGAGCGAATTACCATTAAGGAAGCTGCGTAAAACATATGGAAGTTCATATGAGCCAGCATACATGGCCCCCAGGCATAAACAGTATGATCTTAGACCATACTCTACAAAATGGAACCAAAGCCGACAGAAAATCTGCGCTGGCGTCGATCAGGGCATAAGATTCCACATATCAAACTACCTAGTAGGGTGGACAACCTATCAAGGCCCAAACCAAATTGGGACCATGGAATATCATAGGCACTACATAAACCAAGCTAGTCTCAGGGCAATCTAGATAGCTCAGTCAAAGCAACGATGCCAGGTCGAGTAGCATACTCTACAAGTGCACCCTGGATCGAAAGCTGAAGGATGTGGCACACATCCTCCAAAGTAACATTACACTCTCTAGTAGGCAACTAGAAAGTGCATGTCTTAGAATTCCATCACTCTACAAGACCCGAGATCAGACCCCTATTGGTTGTGATCTCTGGCATGTAACAGATCCAGTATAAACCTAAGGCCCTAAGTACTGATCTCTCATCCTCTGATAGTTGGAATCTGTAAACAAGACCCGCTGGTCTAGACTCCCAATAGTGAAGAATCCTCCCAGTGAACTACACACGACAACACATCACAAATATATTAGTTTCAGTCATTAAGGGAAGTGTCAGAAATAAGAATAAGCAGATATGAGACAAAGCAATCAGGTAAACAGTTACAAAATTGCAATTGTGGTAATGAAACCTACATATGCGGTACTCTTGTGCGATTGCGGCACACAAAAGTCAATTGTGGTAACCAAAATATAATTGTGGAATAAAAACATGGATAATGCGGCACTTTTATCAATTGTGACATTAAACCAGCAATTGCGACACTCAAACCGCAATTGGGGCAAAACGACAGACGATTGTAGCACATATTGCAGAATATTAGAAAACTAAAAATTTTAAAAGTAAGAAATAAATGCATTAATGACAAGAAAAAAGGTAAAACTCATCGGACGTCCTGTGCCAGCTAGTGTCTAATATGTCCAGACTCGGTCGAAAATATGTGTCACTCCAGGAAGGCCCGCCATCGCAAGAAAACATGAGAAAAAAGTAGAGAAAACTAAAGAAAAACTCACCAAGATTTCAAAAGCTCCAAGAAGGAAATGTGCCAAATGAATGACTCTCTTGGCTACTTATAGGGATTTCTAGACACCCTAATTTCTCTAGGAGGTCATATTTTTCTTCTTGGTCCCCAGAAACTTTGACAGTTAATATCAGAGGCAATATAAGGCATTTTTCAAATCAATCAGCTACCCAGATTCAGAAATTGTAGTTTCAACAAATTAATGCTCATGTCGTGAATTTTAACTCAAATTTGTTGAGGGGACATAAATACACCTACTACCACTAGGGCAAGCTAGGGCAAGATCAAAATCAAAGAATCTTTACATTAAAATCACTAATTTTTAGGCTTGCGACTTTACATTAAAAAAACTAATTTTTATCTATTAATTAATGGTTTTTTAATCATTAATTAATCATCTATTTTCCTCCAAATTCATTCCCCAAATCATCTAATCAAATTCCCAAAATTAATTAAATAATTATTTTTATTTAATTAATTAACCTTAATTGATTAGTTACCAATAATTATTTAATTAAACTCAATTTCCTATAGTTTAAGTTCAAATATTTAAACTTACTAATTAAATTCTTCTAATTAAATTAATTTCAATTAAATTAATTTAATTTCATCAAATAATGCAATTCTAAATAAAAAAGAATTTAATTATCTCACATGTTGAAAACATTAATTAAATAAATGAATTAAATATTCATTTATTTTCAAAGAGATAACTCCAAGCAGATCACATGGGTTACTCCACCCATCTCTCCAGTCCACATGGGTAACTCCACCCACCTCTTCAATTCTAAAAGGTAACTCACAATTAGCTCTTCAGTCAACCAAACTCTATCTCCTCTTTACCAATTGAAGAGGTGGAGTTTACTGATGTCTTGTCCAGTTCCCTTTGATCTCAACCATTCATCTCCCTATCTCTGGGATTGATCTCAACCATTCATTTTATCCCAAATTCCTATATAATAAACCCTTCATACCCATTTGAAGGATCCAAGATTTAAAGCTCTCCTACACCATTACTATGTCAGTTTGGTTCTAGCATTCAAGTCATGTTGCGATCACACACACATTTCAAGTATCAAATTCTCGATGCTTCTCAAGTCATAGACGCTGCCCACACCAATACTGAGCATCAAAAACAACGTTTCAGAAGGAGTAGAGAGAGACAATAGAAGCTTCAAGCACTTTGGGGTTTGCATTCATTTGTTTTGCTTTCATTTCTTGTACATTTTATTGGTTACATTTTAAGTTATTTATTATTGTTAGCTTTGTGTATTTGATTTCTATTATTGTAAAACTGTTGCTACTAACCCTCGCCTTTGGAAAGCTTGGAAATCACGAATCACGAAAGAGGAGGCATACAATATGATATCTGATTTTGAAAATAAAGAGAATCAAAATGAACCTAGATATTGACCATCTGGATAATGCTATGATCTCTAATTTTGAAAAGAAAGAGAACCAAATGTACCCAAATATTGACCATCTGGATACTGCTATGATCTATGAATAATACGAAATAAAAAACCAAGATAGAAAATACAATGCACCCAGATATAGACCATCTAGATACCGCTATGATTATATTGGTAGAAACAAGAAGATAATAGAAAAAGGATATCCCAATTCTTTTCTAGGGTTAATCTCAGATCATGGAATTGCATGGCTTCCAGATATGTGACAATGCCTACCGCATTTATCCTAAATCATCATTTCCCTATAATCAAAATGAAAAATTCCACAAACAAAAATTAAAGAAAACAAAATCGTGATCCATCATGTAATGCCCCACTAGGGAACCCAGGAGAACTTAACCCAAATACGACACTAAGTTCACAGAATATTTTTTTTTAAATGTTTACAAATAATAATAATAACAATGCGGAAGTATCTCAATGAAGTACATGACATACATGAAATATAAATCATACATAGATTACACTTCTCGAGGGTTCCTTGATGTAGAATTACTTAAACAAACTAATCTATGATTAACAAATATAAAGAACTGACATAAAGGTACATAATCTGAACCAAAAATATACTTCTTGTAATGAAAGATTACATATACATCTGATACCATAAGGTATACTACCTAATCAACATCCACTACACAAGTCACAGGGTATGTAATAATACATAATAACCAATACAATGCATCCTCCAAGGATGATAACTGATATATACATATGGTACAAATACACAACTCAAGTAATTGATCAAGTCTCCAAAAGACTAGGAAGATAAAACTGCAACAAGGGACATCCAAGCATGACAAAGAATCCGTCGAAATCTCAATGGTAATAAGAACCACTACCACTCAACCACGTGGAACAAAAGGTCCACTCCCACCATGCTGAGGAGATAGTAACAGATCCATCACATGGGGTATACAACAAGAATACAAATAAGGTATACATGACCTCATACTCCATGCATAGGAAGATACTAGAAGCACTCTAATCCAAAACAAGGAACACTAAACAACGCCAGAGGTAACTAACACACGTAGGATAACCTAAGTTGTATATAGGAAGGTGTCATCATGTACGTTGCATCCTTGAGTCTTGTCCTAGTAATCTCTAATGGATTCCGGCACCCAAGTGACTATACATGACATCAATGACATTTCATACAGACAAGATCACTAATGATGCTCGAACCCGCACCTCGAAAGGGGGCAAGCATCATCTCATCCTCCATCTTAGCCTATATTAGCGCTCAAGCATGGGTGAGGCATTAATCTTATTAGTTTAATACTAAGTCAGCCTAAATAGATTAATTATATTATCACTTGTTACCACTACTTACAATAAGCAAACCCTGATAGCCACTTGTGGGCTCCGATACTTATTGCAAGCCACCTCCTACTATACAATTAGGTAACTTACCCTAGGTTCACAAAAGAGTATCATAAAGGATAAATCATATTTCAAATTGCATCCCATACATTCAGGTGCACATAGGTTCACAATAACCATAAACACATCCACAATGCCCTCATAGGACCAAACAATACTTCATAACTGAATTAGGTTGAGTTTAAGAAATTAGGACTATGACATCATCATAAATCATGAACTAAAATTGCAATAATACCATACCGAGAGTACAATCCTGAAACCTCTGAATTTAAGTCCTAGGGTCATCTAACCCAACAGATACCCGAAAGCATGAAAACATAGGAGGACATTCAATTCATATAAACACACACCCAAGACACATCATAGTAAAATAACTCATATTCAAAATGCACTAAATTAAATACAATGTTAACATAGGAATAAAAAAATTTATAATTTATAATTATGCAACTTCATTTACTCACTAAAATTACTATCTAGACATAATTAAATATTCCATGATTAATAGATGCTAACATTTCTTATAGATCTATTTGTAACCACCTGAATTTGGTTTGTTCCAACAACAGACCCTATTTGCCTTAAGTGTGATCATACCCTCGATTATGTCCAAATGACCCTGTTACTACTTGGCATAATTCTTCTAATCAATTTAATGTCCTAGGTGATTTTTATCACTAAATTATATTAACTATTATAGCCATACATTTCAAATCAATTCAAACCAATTAAAATGAATCAAATTCAAACATGGATATAGTATTTAATTATAAAGGAATTAAATAAATCCCTAAATCAATTACCCACTTGCAAATAACCCATTCTTCTAGCCTATTTAATTTAATTAAAATGGCTATAGTCCCCTAATTATTAAAAAGAAATTAAATTGTTTAAATAATTAATTCCTATATTTTTGAATGAATTAAATAAGTTTAATTTAATTAATTAATATTCCCTCAAACCCCAACCTAACCTATCTCAACCACTTCTACCCTGGGTTCTAACCCATCTCAACCCATTCACCCTTGCTAATCTAATCATAACCCTAATTCTACCCTAACCCACCTCCTAATGTTGTCACATTCCATTAAGGAAGGCTTAGCAACTCAACCCACTTGAGAAAGTCCACTTTCTCAAGCTTGACTTTCCTTAAGGTCCACCTTCTCAAGCCATCCTCTTACACCTTCCCCTTGCTTCTTTAAGGCTTTCATTAATGCCTCATTAATGAAGATGCGTTAAGCCTGTCTCCTCCATGCCTTATTAATGCCCAAGGCATTAATGGCTCTTACACCTCCATTAATGAGTCCCTTGACTCATTAATTCACCTTGTCTCCCCTCTCTCTCTCTCTCTCATTCTTCTATAAATAAAAGCCATTTTTGAGAGCAAATGAGCCTTCACCTTAGATTGTAAATGCATTGTTATGCTGTTAGATTAATCTTAGAATCACATTTCACTTCATATTTCATGCTTTTGCATTGTTCTCATTTCTATTCTTAGAGCTAGAATGCATGTTTTCTCATCTTTTAGCTTGTTTTTAAACTAAAATCCTTCATGCTAGGTCGTATATGTCACTGATTGTAGCATAATCTGAGGACTATTATGTTACTAATCACACTCTTCCTAGTTAGAAGGCAATAGGTCGATATTAGTGGGTTTTGTATGTTTATCTAACCATTTTACACTAATGCAATGACTTATTGATGTGTTGTGTCTCTCTTATCAGGTACCCAAATACACATGAACATTTCTGGCGCCCACCGTGGGGTGCAATTTCCAACTTGGCCTCATTTTCTAACACTTTTTTGCCAATTTGCATGCTCAAGATTTGGTCACAGGATCATTTTTAGTCATTCAGGATCGCATTCAGGATACGCCCTCACACTGCGGAAAACTAGGCTCGCATCCAGGATTTCCTAGGTCATTTTTGATTTAGGCTCACATCTGGTTAGCAAGGGATCACATTTGGTAAAGAAGCTCGCATATCGTATACTCCATCGCATTGAGTAAACTTTTAGGCTCGCATCTGGTTGAAAAGTTTGTGCATCTCGTTTACCTAACCTTAACATTTCAACAAGTTGTGTTTTTGATGTTTTGCAGCTTAACAGGTGTTTGTAGGTTGTTTTTGGAGGTTTTTGTGGAAGTTGAACTAAACAAATACTAACTCGGTTTTGTAGGTTGCCAAATCCCCATCTTGACTTCTATTTACTTGCTTTCCAAACTTAAGACCATTTCTCCACTTGCTAAAACAACCAGATAATATGCTCTTTTTCTCTTGAGGAAAATTAGAAAGTCGGACGTTGTCTTATCATTTTTGATGAAATTGGGGGTAAATGAACAAAGCAAACACATCATCTAAATTTGGAAATAGTAAATGAACAACACAAAGCACTAAATATTGTGGTTCAAAGAACAAGTTCAATCGTATAATTTTCTTTTGAAATCAGAAATTGAACAAAACAAATCATTAAATATTGTGGTTAATTGAACAAGGCAAACTTTCCCTTTCAAGCATCCTATTTTCTTTAAATAGGAAAAAACTAAATCAAGCTCAACATAGCTTGAAGGAATGAACTTTTCTTTAAGTGTTTTAGGAGAAAATGACTTAGATTAGGAGAGTATGCTCTTCTTCTTCAGAAGAATAAAATATCCAGACATCAAAAGCTCGCCAATCTTGGTTACATACATTTAACAGTAGAGGGCTTGCCGGTTGAGGAAAAAATCTCCCGGGAATGACCCAAGTGAGCACAGGTCTTACGCCGACCCTTCCAACTCACTATAAATAGTTGCTTCCTCGTAGGCTAAAGCCCTGAAAGACGGAACTAGTTTTGTTCTTGGAATTATGACATCATTCCTTGAACATATCTGGGTATATGTAGAGCAAAGCCACTTGAATCTTGCTTGCGAGACTACATGTATTCAGGTACTCATAGGGCTATACACCTAAATTTTGCCTTGTGCAATTCTATGGGGGACAGTTTCGAATGGATTGCCCAATAATCTACAACAACTTCAACTGAAAGAATTCTCGATTCATCCCCGAAAGGGTGATAATCTTTGTGCAAGGAAAAATGTAATTGCCCCAAGACACTCATCATATTGTGCCCTCACTTGCATTTGGAGTTGGCCAATACAACATCATGACTAGAGCCATTGCATTCTTGGTGATGGTTGTATTCTGATTAGCATTTGATTGTGTACCTGAGTCAACAAGCAAAGATTTTCATCCTCCACCTAGAGAATAGGAAAAGATGAGTGTTTGTTTCACCCTCTTAACAATGCAAAACTGTTTGACATGTTCAAAAGATCATTAAAAAGATAAGCTCCTCAAAACAATCAACAAATTTCAAACCTTGGAGTACAAGTGTTTTTCACACCTTATGACACCTCCTCACGAAATCTGGAAACAAGCAACTTTACGCACTTCGAAAATAAACTTTTCAAAACTGACCCAAACTGACAAAAACATCATAAGATCGCATCCTATATTTCCTGAGTCGCATTCAGTGTTTAGGATCACATTTGGTATTTAGAATCACATTTGGTCAGCAAGAAGTCACATCCAGATTCTAAGATCGCATCTGGTACCATTAGAGGCTCGCATCTGGGAGCTCGCATTCAGGGCAGTAGGTACTTGCAAAATAGTTTCTTAGAAAGTCTCAGTTGATTTGGATACCATTTTTTCTCTTCAGTCTGGTCCTGTTGCTTTTACTGATCCATCTATCACTGTTTCACAACTTGCTTTTAAATATACATTGCATGTCCTTCTGGATCTTCACAATTAGTCCCAAGTCATGTGGATTTTACAATCAACAAAACAACTTGATTCCCACCTCACTATCAGGGCACTCTAACACCCTCTGACACTGGAGTCACTTACTTCAAACAATCAAATCTCATTGGTTCCCAGCTCACTATCAGGGCATTCTAACCCTTTGACGCTGGAATCAATCACTTTGAAACTTCAAAACCAAACTCACACATTTGGGAACAATTTGGAATTCCTTTTGGCACCATTTCGAGACTTTGATCAAAACAATCTTACGATGGCTGACAACAAATGGGATGCATCCTATGTTTTTAACAACAAGGAAGAAGAGATTCTCATTAAGACCCTATCTAAGAAAATGCAAGCTTTGCAATATGAAATTCAAGACTTAAAGGAAGAAAAGGATACCTCATCAAGTGGGTCTTCACTAAGATCAATATTTCCTCTTCTCTATGAGCATGATGCACACATGTCCTCACATTCTTCAGGTAAGAAGAGACCTACTCATGGTAATCCTATATTTGATGAGGAGATTATGTCACAGGATCATGTTGATCCTATCTTTAATGAACATCCTCATAATCTTGAATCCAACATCTCTTTGGAGAGTTCAAGTGGATCTACATATCTTAGTCATCCACAAATCCCAAGTCTTTTGGAAGCAATTTGGATGTCAAACAAAGATATTAGAAATTCAAGAATCCACTTACATATGAAGATCACTATGTCCAATCTAATCGACATGTGAATACAAAGAAAAAAGAAACATTCAAGAGACCACAAAGGTCCACAAAGAAGAACATAATATCAAAGAAAATATGGGTTCCTAAAACCATCATGGAAGAATTACGTTCTAAATCATCCAAAAGAAAAGGAAAATCAAGAGTTATGTGGATTCCCAAGTCTCTCTTAAAAGGCTTGAACAAAAAGGAAAAATCAGAATTGGCATCCAAGCTTCCAAAGGCTTCCACTTTATCTTCTTTCACACATTGTCCATCTTCTAACTCTATTTTGGGTCCTTGTCCCAAAATCCATTACCTTGAATACTTCATCCATATTGGGTCCTTGTGTACCAAGATCCCTACCCATTTATACTTCAAAAACTCAATCCATACACTACCCTTCAAAGAGTGTGTTGATGTTGATCTTGTCACCTACTATCCTTCCATATTGGGTCCTCACATTCCTTCTTTTTCTCTCATCCATTCCATTGCATAAAATCTTGGCTTCCATCTTCCTTATCCTCCATTTCATCACCCTATCAACATCTTTGAGCATACTTTTAGTGTTCTTGGCCTATCATAGCATATCTTTCAAAAGAACACTATCCCAAGAGAAAGATACATAAGTTCTTCCTTAAAAAAATAAAAAATAAAAAAAAGTGCCTCGGTGAAAACCTGGTAAACGAGTTCCTTGGTAGCAAAAGTAAAGAGAAAAAGATTCATCCTATGGTGAAAACCACTTCTTGTGGCACCTTGGATAAGTACCGTGATGAAAACCTGGCAAACAGGCGTTATGCGTAATTCCTCCTACTTGCACTCTTCACTTGGGGGCAAGTTCCTTCCATAACATCATATCCGTCATATCTTTCATCCATTTTCCATCTAGTGATCTTGACAAGGTTGGGCCTATTCATGAACAAATTGTATATCCTACTCGATCTTGTATGTTTCTCACAATCGTGATCTTGCTTATCCCAAGTCCAAAACTCACTACACCATGCCTTATCTTGACGGTGCTATCCTATCAGTTGACCCCTTGGTCTTGATCAAAAGGAAGAAAAAAATAAAATGAAAAAAAATCTCTAAAGAACTCTCTTAACATGTCCACTCTTTTGGGACTACATGATATTCTACATACTTTTCATGACATCAGGTCATTATCCTATATAAGATTTGATACCACTGTATGAACCTACATTGCTATATTATTTTTCCCTAGCTTGGATAATCTTAAGGAGACTTTCCTTGAGGGTGGCATTCACTTTCTTCCTCCACCATTTCCAATCCACTTCTGTGATATCAATACATCCATAACACCCTACATCTTTCTAGACATTGGGGGCACACAAATGTGATCATGCTTGAGAATTGGTAATCTTTTACAAATCTTCTATACATTGGCAATCATGCATCACTTGTGTTCTGCGCTCCATCTATCGATGCACTACTGATACTGGACCTTCATAAAATTCACCTGTGCTATTATGCTGACTTCATTTCCTACATGGCTATCTTACCCTTGATTGGGGTTTGTCTATCTTTCTAGTTCTAGGGATCAAGTCATTCTTGCACTGGGGGCATCTTTGCCCATTTGATAGGTTGCATCTGCTAGGTCATGATAGGTTGGTTTGTCTCCTGATATGATGCTACTCTTGGATACTTTCACTACACTATCATGCTCACAAAATAAGGATGACACCGATTTGACATTAACACAGACAGTATTCCTAAGACCTACAGTGAATTGTAAACAAGAATAAATGTACATAGACATGGAACACCATATTGCTTGTATTCCAATTTTCTGATTGATGAATCTCTACTGTGTTGGATATATGAATGAACAAAGTACTAATTAACACACAATTTTCTATTGGCTTGATTATGATTCTTTTATGTCCTGATGATGTTTTCAACTAGGGGCATCTAAGTAATTATGAATTTTATTTGATTGATTCCCAATTGATAATTTATTATGTCTTCTTAGTTACTCAATGACGTCTGCGCAAAGACAAAGAGTCACAAGGATAGGGGGCATAATATTTTCTTGAATTTCTGCGTATGGTGATTGTTCTAAATGATCCTATAAATTTCACCTAACTTGGATGTTTATGGTAAGAGCTGCCACTATGGGTGGATAGCCACATATATCTCGATCTTCGTTATGTGTAAACTATGGTGAGGTTGAAATAATTTCCTTGTCTATTTTCTGATCCATATTATCACTAAGGTATATGAATCATAACGTACCCAAGGATATGAATTTTCAAGGTCATTGCGGGTCCAATATCTTGCCTTAATCAGAATCTGGTACATTAAAAGGAAGGTGACTATTTTGATATCCTGGCTTCTATGCCTTGATTCCTAAGTCTATTTCTGACATTTCAAATAAAACATAGTATTCATATTATCATAATATCAGTGGGTATTAGTGATGATTATACTATCAGGTGGTATCAGTTCTGACAAAGTGCCTAATGATGATAAAAATGTTACAATATTTGCTAATCAGTGACAAGTCCTAAGAGTCTGCATATAGTTGCATTTAGAGCTTGCATGATAAAAGAAATAAAAGCATAAGGAATTTTGAGCTCAAAAATGATTTCTATCTTCTTCTAAATCCAAGTTAATTACATAATCAATGATTCCCGAAATCTCTGATCTATCGGGAACAAAATTGAACTCACATTTTCACGTAATAAACTTGGTACTCGTGTGTTTATTTTTAAAACACACCTTTTCCACTTCTTCTACTCCATTCTTTCTTTCCCTAACCGCTTCCTACAAGTGTTACATTCTTTCAACTGAGGGATTTTATTCTTTTCCTTTGATTTCATTCCAGAGGGGGCATGATCACACTATCGTCAATTAAATTTTTGCTCGAAACAACATCAAAATGACTTCGTTATCAAACAAACTAGGGGCATAACAGTTTCTTGACTAAAGTTAGAACTGTGGGATAAAAAGCTTTGGTTCTCATGAGCTGGATATCTTATGTTTCCTCATTTTTAAAGATTTTTATTAAGCTCCTGGCAGCTTTATACTGGTTTTTGGATGACAACCAAGTTCAGAATCAGTATTATCAATCTTTGGACAACAACCAAGTTCAAAATTGGTATTTTTAAATTCTTTTATTGATCTTTGGAAGACAACCAAGTTTAAAATCAATTCTATCAGTTTAGTTTAATCAAAGTGTGAGACTGATCTCATCAACATTTCATTTGACAACCAAGAACAGAATTCTCAATCTTTCTGAAGTCAAAATCAAAAAATTTCTTTGAATCAATGCGCTGCTCACACATCAATTCAAAGAGGGGCAAATGTAACCACCTGAATTTGGTCTGTTCCAACTATGGACCCTATTTTCCCTAAGT
>MU223536.1:1720866-1741193 GCA_018584345.1 Thuja plicata
ATCGGGGTGAGGGGGGGGGGGGTCCCATGGCCCCACCCCTTTCCAAGCCTGCGGGGACAGTGCCGCATGGGCACTGCGGCCCCCATGGTCCCCCCTCTGTGGGGTTCCATGGCCCGTAGGCCCACGGTTCCCCGTGCGGTATTGCACTGTGCAGACCGCTGGGCACTGTGCGGTACCCGCGCGGTATGGTGGTGGGGGGTGTAGTGGCCCCTGCCACCAAAATTACTTTTAAATTTTTTTTTTTTATTTAAATTTTTTTTAAATAAAAACAATACGGCATGCACAAAGAAATACAACCAGTTTTATTTTTTTTAATTTTATTTTAATTTAATTTCAAAAAATGAAATATCAGAGAAAGAAGACTTTTACTTTTATTTTATTTTTTTGTCTTTTACCTCATTTCAAAAGTGACTGGTGAATATTTTTTTTTTTCCACCACTATAAGTTTTTTTAACAGAGAGCTTATTTTTTTTTGAAAACAATAAATTTAATTTCCAAAGTATATTTTCAAAGGGGATTTTTTTTTCCTACTATAGTTCTAACTATAGAGCAGTTTAATTTTTTTATTTTCTAAGAGATCTATAGGGAATTTCTCAACAAAATTTTGACAACATAACTGAGCTGTGCCAAGTTATAATAAATAATGGAAATAACAGATCTAAGGGTTTTCTAAATACCCAAAACCACAAAAACTTAATTAAACACCTATTTACCACAATGATTTAACATCCATCTATTCAAACACAGAAAACTTCAGAATTGTAAAATTGAAACCATTTTAGGGATCACAAACCCTACCTCAAATCCAATGCAAGAAGACTGAGATTAGCCTTTTGAAGATTGCAAAACCCTGAAAACCTCCAAGCACAAATCAACCACAGATCTGAAACTATGAAGACCCAAGCACATGCAAACCATGAATTCACACAATTCCTCAATCCAACAAGCAACCACAAGATTCCTTAGTTTCTCTAAAGCCAAGCACACACACCAAGCTCCCAAAAATCTCCAAAACCTGTTAATCCAAAATGAAACCCCAATTCCCTCCTAATGGGATTCAATTTCCCCTAAACATGCAAATCCTCATGACAACACATCCAGTTAACTCCTAAAAGGACTCTACCCAAAATTGAAAGAAAATAACAATTAATTAATTAAAATATCTAATTACTTGCAAAACTCAACTTTGACTCCTAAATTCAAGTTGAGATCTCTTGAGTTTGGAAATACATTTTCAACTAAATCTTGCACATGTAATTAATAAAATATTAATTTAAATAACTTAAATATTTAAAGCACAATAATCCATGCAACTAAATATTTAATTAAGCATAAAATCTTATTTACTCTAATTTTCAATTAATTACTCAATTAAATATTAATATTCACTAATTGCACTTTAATTAACCTTTCAATTAAACATAGGTATTTAATTTAATTTTCAATTAATTAAATACCCTATATTTAATAATTAATTGCAATAATATTTAATTAAATAAATAACATGATTTAACACCCGCATAATCACATCAAGCACCTAAAATCAAACACATAAAAAATCAAACATGATCAAGGAAGGGATTACACGAATTCCTATCAACTATACGAATTCGGTAAGGGTAGTCAAAATAGATACTTGTCCACTAACTAGGACAATTTGGTTTAGGATAGAATTTGGACCTGAAAACTATTTCCCCTCTCTTACCATTGAGATTAATGCGATAAGGCACGCTCACTCCTGCCAATTCAAGGAAGATGTAGCCTGGTACCTGCAAACCTATCATCACAAAGATGAACATACATGCATATATCTAATATGACAAACAACGGTTGAGACCAAGTTATTGTGTGGATCTCGCCGAAGCAAGTAACTATGACTCTGTCCCATACCATACCAAGCACATCAAACAGTAATGAAAACATACAATGATCCATGTGCATATAAATCTAAGGTCAGTATTGTCAGAAAACCTTAATCGAAATGAAATCCTAACATATACATAAGCATCATAAAATAACCCTAAATCACATATACACAAATGAGACAACATGATAATAATGGATCAATAACATACTGAAATGTAATACATAAGTATCCTTAAGATCAACTAAAATAACCACACATACATCAAAATGCCTAAAAGAGTTTGGCATACACAAACTGAAAAACAAACTAAGAGGTGGGTATTACACATCATAGCTATGCTCATCACTCGGTGGTATCCATGAGTAGCGTAAAAACATAATCGTGAAAGATAGACTGACAATCGACTAACACAAATGCCCTAGTCAACAGTTTCTTATTCCTTGATTTTCTTGATTTTTTGATGCTTGATTGTGTCTGGTTTCAAGAATGGATGACTCATATAAGATGGATTTGTCTGTTTTTAATCGTATCCATCACTGTGTAAGACAATTGATTTGTTTGATTTGAAGATTGATTCAATTTTGAAAATAAATTGGATTTGCTAATAAAGCTGAGTCGTATGAGTCTATTGCTGATTGGCGAAGCTCATGGTTTTGACATTAATTGATTGATTTGATCATCTTTCACTTTGTTGATAACAAAATTGGTTTTATTCCTTGAGATTTTTTATTTTTTTTATGATAATTGATTTTTCCTGGACATTTTTATCTTTTTAGGATTTTTGATGACTTTTTAGATTTTTAGATTTTTTGATGACTTTTTAGAATTGCCCCTTAGTTTGGTGGACTAGTGCAAACCATGGATAAGTGTTGATGCTCAAAGGGGATTGTGCTTATGAAAATAAGCTTGGGTACTCAATCTTGCATGCAGAGAATACAAGCTTTGATCTTTTGGAGTTCATTGATGGCGAAGTAGGATTTGAACACTTGGTGCCTGTTTTCCAGGTTTTTACCAAGGTACCTGCCCAATAGTGCATGTTTTCTAGGTTTTCACTAAGAGAGTGATTCTATTTATCTTTACTTTTCTCTTTTTTTTTTTGTTTTTGTCGCTAAGGCGCCTATTTTTTAGGTTTTTCACCAAGATAAACTTTTGTATTTTCTGGATATTAGATAAGTGCCTTTGACCTTGAAACCTCAGGCATAGAACCTCTTGAGGTGCATTTTGTTGATGTAACCTGGGAGATGATCTCCTTCTTGAGTCATTACTTGATATGCCCAACTGTTTCAAGATGTGATAATGACATAGGGTCCTAGCGAGTTAGGCTCAAACTTTTCTGGTTTTACCCTTTATGCTTGGGTCTTTTGATTCTCCATAAGTATGGGGTATCCTACCTCAAAGTTTTTTGGTTTGACCTTCTTGTGAGTGTTTCTTCTAAGGTGATTCTGATAGCCTTGTAAGTGATTGAGTGCATTTTTTCTCCTCTCATCCAATAGTTCTAGTTCATTGAGTCTTTCTACTTTGTATTCTTCATCTAAAATGATGTTCTTCAATGAGATTCTCAGGGATGGGATTTCAACTTTGAGGAGTAGGACCGCGTCTGATCCATATACTAGTGACAATGGAGTTTCTCCTGTGGGGGTTCTCCCACTAGTTCTATATGCCCATAGTGTGAGACTAAGATGTAAATTCCAGTCTCGCCCTTCTTCATTGACTATTTTCTTTAAGATCTTCAGTATGGTTTTGTTTGTGGCTCCAACTTGACCATTCCCTTGGGGATAGTAGAATGAAGAGAAACATTGTTTGATGTGAAACAGTTTGCATAGATCTTCAACATCTTGATTTTGAAATGGTGTACCATGATCTATGAGTATGATTTGAGGAATTCCATATCAACAGATGATGTTGTTTAATATGAACATAGAGATTTCTTACCAATGATGTAGGTGAGAGGAATGGCTTCCACCCATTTAGTAAAGTATTTCATTGCTACAATGATGTACTTGTATCCATTTGATGAGGTTGGTGTAATCTTACCCACTAGGTTAAATCCCCACTTAGAAAATGGCCATGGTGAAGTGATGGGATTGAGTTCTTGGGCTGGTGCATGGATGAGATCCCCATGAATATGACATTTTTGACACCTTTGCACATATTTGTTGGAATTTGTCTCTATTATGGGCCAGTAGTATCCAATTCTGATTATCTTCTTTGCCAAACTATTGCCACTTGTGTGGGCCCCACAAATTCCTTCATATACCTTGTACAAGGCTCTATGGGATTCCGTGGAAGTGAGACATCGTAAAAGCGTTCCATTTAGACTTCTTCTATATAGAGTACTAGTGAGAAGGGTGTATCTAGAGACTTGGCGAATGAGGGAATTATTTCGGTTCCTAGACAAGTCAGGTGGTAGGATACTATTTTGGAGGTAATTGTATATTTCATGGTACTAGGGGGAATCAGGACCAACAAGGATGCACGATGACTCTGTGATTGGAGCTTGATGTGCCAGTATCATTAGTTTCTCTATCAGAAATTAGAATCTGGTCTCGTTGCCTGGCATGTCGATCAAGGATGCTATAGTAGCCATCTCATTTGCTACTTTATTTTGAATTCTTGGTATCTGCTTGAATATAATGAAGCTCACAACCTGTCCATCAACTCTCTATATGGGATCAGTTTCTTGTCTTTTGTCATGTAGTCATTGTTTACTTGGTTGATGACCAATTGTAAATCCACATAGAATTTTAGGTTCTTGATCCTCCATTGTATAATTGTCTTCAATCCTATGACTAGAGATTCATACTCATCTATGTTGTTGGTGAATGAAAATTTGAGTCAGAAAGACTTAGGGATCACATCATTATTTGGAGTAATGAGCACTATCCCTGCTCTTGCACCATGGTTTGTGTATGAACCATCAAAGAATAGTTTCCAAAGCTCTACTGCTGGTTGTACTGTGAGAATGGACTCATCTGGAAAGTCTAATACTATAGGCTAATGATCTTTTATCAGTGCCTCTGCTATTTGATCAACTATTACTTTCCCTTTGATAGATTTTATGCCCACGTACTCTAAGTCAAATTCACTCAAGATCATCACCCATTTGGAGAGCCATCATATTAGTGTTGCTTTGCTCAATAAGTACTTCAATGGATCAATGTGTTCTATTAGATTTGTTTGATGGCTCAACATGTAATGTCTTAACATCTAGCAAGCAAAGACTACTGTGAGACATGACTTTTCAATTGGTGATTAATTTAGCTCTTATCCCACCAAAGTTCTGTTGAGGTAGTTAACAACTCTTTCCTTGTCTTGGCCATCATGTTGTGCCAAGAGAAATCCTAGTGCTGACTCAGTTGCCGAAATATAAAAAAGTAGTGGCCTACCTTGAATGGGTGGCACCAATATGTGACTTCAATAGATAACCCTTGAATGTTTGAAATTCTTTCTCACATTGTTCTGTCCATATAAAGGTCACATATTTATGTAGTAGATGCTGGAATGGGTGACACTTGTCTGTTAGTTGGGCGATGAATCACCTGATAGATTGAAGTCTACCTTGTAGACCCCTTAGTTTCCTTAGATTGGTTGGTGGGGGCATGTCAAGGATGGCCTTGACCTTTTCTGGGTCTACTTTGATACCTCTATGTGATACAATGAAACCCAAAAGCTTTCCAATAGTAACCCTGACTACACACTTTTTTGGATTTAGTCTGACCTTGTATTCCTGCATTCAATCAAATATTGGTCCCAACACTTGTAGGTGAGTCTCCCTAAGCATTGACTTGGCTAGTATGTCATCAACATAGTCTTCCATTGTTTTATGAATTAGATCATGTAAGATTATGGTCATTTCCCTTTTATATGTTTCTCCTGCATTTTTAAGGCCAAATGACATTATGTTCCAACAGTAAGTGCTCTAGGCACATGTGAATGCACTATTGTGTTGGTCCCCATGTGCAATTTTGATTTGGTTATATCCCAAGAAGTCATCCATGAGTGATAGCATATGGTGTCCTGCTGTTAGATCAACTATCATGTCAATATTTGGTAGAGGAAAGTCATCCTTGGGACAAGCTTTGTTTAGATTTCTAAAATCTGTGCATATGCATATCTGACCATTGTGTTTGGTTACTGGCACTAGATTAGATATCCAATTTGCATATGGAATTGGTCGTATGAAGCCTGAATCTAGGAGTTACTTCAACTCTGCTTCGACAAGTAAAGCGACATGCGGATGCATCTTTCTCAATTAATGCTTGATAGATTTGCATTTGGTAGTTCAACGATAGATGATGTAAAACTAGCTCCAAATCTAGACCTAGCATGTCTGAGTAGGACCATGCAAAGTTGATTTTTCTTTCATTGAAGAAGCTAATAAACTGTTCTCTTTCTTTTGATGTAAGTGATTTTTCCAAATAGATATTTTTGGGGTTCTTTTCATCGCCTATGTTGACTTCTTATGTTTCCTCAGCAAGTAGCGCTAAATTTTCCTCTATTAAGGGGAGGAGTTCCATCTTTCCATCCTCTGGTGCCTCAGAGAGGTTTTCACTAGAAGATACATCTTTTGTTATTTTTTTCTCAATTTTTAGGTTAGAAAGTGCCTTGTAGTTTTCACTTACTGACTGTTCTTTTTTTTCTTTTTTGACTGGAAAGAGGAGCTTCCCCCCCAAAATAGGGTGATCTATCAAGGTCAATAGAGAAACCTTCTTTGTGGTCCCATGATGGCATGCCTTATCAGAGTCCCATGAAGTTTGTGATGAATTCATAATTCTCAAAGAGATCTATGTCAGGTTGTCCTTGTTGATCACATTCTATCAGTTCAGGGTGTACTAGACAAAGGTCCTCATTGGGGGATGAATCTTCTTGGGTAAACAAGATTACGGTGATAGTTATGAAAAAACTGGAATGTGATGTGGATGCACCACTTAAGGAATTGTTATCAATATGTTTATCAATACATGGCTGGTCTTCTATGGTTATTTGGTCAAACATATCTTCAATGTGTATAGTGCTGACTGACCCAGGGGAATAGTCTAGGACGGTTGGTTTAGAATTATGGAGGGACCTCCAATCATACTCATGGAAATTGGTTGTGCATGCTAGAATGCTTATTATATGTCTCACTTTCCTCATCATCCTAGATAGCTTGGTTAAGATTCAATCGGGAATAAGAGGTTTCCACTTCCGATGGCAGTAACCACTGTAGTATATTGTTGATTAGGGCATGTTTCAGGTTTTTCCCCTGGTGTAATTCTACAATTTTATATTGGTCTATAGGTATGTCTCAGGTGGTAGTAATGGTTCTATTTTTTCCATAGCCTAACCCTCTCTTGTTTCTTTGGGTTAGTGGTAAAGATAGTTCCATTCATCCTTGATGTCTTGCCCCCAGACCAGTCGTAACATCATACCCAAATTTCCACATCATTGTGAAGCCGGCTCCATATTTTGACATGGGTATGTGTGCTTGTAGTGTTTCTTGTGGGTCTTGATACAACCAAGTGTTTATATATGGATCTAAAGGGTTCTCTTCCTCTATGTCCACCCATTTGACAAATGTGGTTGGTGGACATCTAAATAGCACTAGTTACGAATTTTTAGGTGTTTTCACTAGTTGAGGCATGTCGTATGACCTTGGACTTTGAGGCATGTTAGTGATGGTAAAAGCTTCCTCATAGCTATACTCACCACATCCTTTGTCTTTAATTGATATCTTCCCTTCCCTTCTTGTTATGTCTTTGGGAATAGAATTTGAGGCGGAAGGAATGCTTGCCTCCTGATTTGAAGGCACTTGATTATCGGTATTGCTTATAATGGTGTTGACGTATTCGAATGGGTTTGGATCTCCTTTAATGATTATCTCTACCCCCTGGTATGGGAACTTGATGCACTAATGATAAGTAGAAGTTACAACTTGCATCTCATAGATCTACGACCTTCCTAGTAACATGTTATATCCCAAATCCAGGTCTACGATTTGAAATGGGGTGTTCTTTATGACCGGGCCTATCCTGACTAGTAGTATGAGGGTACCTTTTGAAGATCTATCCTCCTCATCATATGCCCTGATATTTATTCTCCTTGTGACATCAATGTTGGATTCATAATAGCCCAAGTTTTTTATTACTTTCAAAGTACATATGTTTAACCCGGCTGCACCATCATTGAGGAACCTTCGGATAGTGTGTTTGTGAACTTGGATAAGCATATGCAGGGGATCATTATGTAGTGGCTTGTGCAATGACACATCATGGTCTCTAAAGGTAGCATGCTTGTTGGAAGTGATGTAATTCACCATGTTTTGGAAGTTCACTGGAGTTATGTCCCATGAGATAGCTACATTTTGAAGGGCCTGATTCAAAGCTTGCTTATGCTGCGGGGATATGCACAAAAGGTTGAACATAGATATCTATGTAGGTGTGTGATTTAGCTGATCCACAAGAATGGTTTGTGGATTTAAGGCTATTGGAGGATTAGTTGGTGCATCTAAAGTGGAAGGCACTCCTTGTAAGACAAATTTGGAATGACACGTGGTGACAACGCATTTGGTATTTGGAGATATGATAGTAATTGTAGCCACATGGCTATCTGAAGGATTGATGCAATTGATAGTGTTATCAGTGTTAGCATAGGTGTAATTCACTTGTTTAGACTATCCACCAGACCCTAAGGATTTCCCTTTGCTATGATCATGGAATGTATCATTGAAGATTGTGTGATCAATTGTACCCTTGTATTAGGGATTTGTGATATTGATAACTCCTATGTCGATCAGATCTTGTATGGCATTCTTCAATCAGTGGCAATCAGGTGTCTTGTGTCCCTTTACCCAATGATATTTACAAAATTTGTTATCATTCCACTACTTGGGTTTTACAACACCATGTCCATATTTCCTAATTTCAGGCAGAGTGATAACATTGGATTGAATCAGCTTTTTCAAGGTTGACCCTATCGACACTCCTAATGGTTTGTAGTCTCATTTAGGAAATGAAAACCTTTGTGGGAATTGTGCATTGGGTTGGTTTTTGGACACATCTGTTGCTTGCATAGTGGGTGTTTGATTTTGAGTATTCACTTGCTAAGTGTTCACCATGGGTTTTTGATTTGTCATAGGTCCTCCTTGTAGTGAAACTTTGGGTTGAACATGGTTGAATTTTTTTTATGTCAATGACACCATCATTGGTGAAATTTTTTTTCTTGTTCCACCACTTGGATTTATCCATTGCATTTGTGTTTGTGTTTTCTTGGGTAGGGTCTACAAGGATACCTCTCTTGACTAGGTTTTTCTCACAATGAACTCCTCATTCGATGATTTTCTTGAAGTTAGAAGAAAGCTACAATTCTGTGGTAAATGACATATCTGGGATTAGATTGTCAATGAACATGACTATGAGGTCTTGTTTGGGCATGTCATACATTATACAGTTTAAAATGTTCCTCCACCTTAGTAATAATTTAACAAAGGATTCTCCATCTCTTTGTTTAATGTTGTAGAGGTCCTTGATGCTGACCTTGTGTTCGATGTTATGATTGAAGTGAGCAATGAGTGTTTTGGAAAATTCTTCCCAAGACTGAATTCCATGGGGTAGGAGTAAGAACCATTCCATTGCTAGTCCAGATAGACTTTGTGGAAACAGTCATATAGGTATGTTTCATCATGTGCAACCTCAATGCAGCTAGCAAAGAACTCTCTGATGTTCTCTATAGGGCTGGTATTGCCTCTATATTTGTCAAATTTGGGTATCGATAAGTGAGTAAAAAATGGAGACATGTGTAATGAGTGATCAAAGGGGTATGAGTACAAATCCTCTATTATGTAGGACTTGGTTTACCCCTAATTTTGCATGTCCATCATTTGGGTTTGTAGAATTTGCACTTACTATATTAACATGCCTGTCTAAGATTGAGGAACATTTGTGGCATTGAATCTTTGTATCATGTTAAGTATAAGGCTTCACCTTTGTGTTCCTTTGTGTTAAGTTGGGATATATGATCTAGTCCTTAGGACTTGATATTGGTTCTCTAGTGTGTGTGTATGATATTGGGGAATTTTATTGGTTCAAGATTGATGTTGTTGTTGTCATTTTTGGAGTTGTTGTTGTTGTTGGGGTGGTGGTTGTTGTGATCCCTATAGAAACAATGGTTTAGCCTTGGGTGGATGTTGACTGAATGTCAGACCTGCAGAGATTGATCCCTATGGGAGTGAGGTATTGGGCCCAAGGCTAGCAGGGATAGACTATAGTAACAAAAAAATCACAAATGGGTTGCTACTTGTTTGCAAAATTGATGAAATAGCATGAGTTGTTGATGTAAAAGGCCATGAGGCTGATGCTTGAGATACACTAGTGACCAAGGGTGCTCTTATTTGGGAGCCTGTCATTCTTTGTGTGGATGATGTGCTAGCTTGATTTGTAGAGCTAGTTTGGTTTGACAAAGCCTATGCTGATGTCGCGGTCATCAACGATGGAAAATTTTGGGATATCATAGGTTCTGTTTGAGAGGGTCGAGTTGTGCTTTGACCTGCTAGAGGTTTCTCAAGCCATATTGTTGATACATTAAATTCAACAGGGAGTTTGACTCCTTTCTTAATCAACATGGCTAAGAATATTTTAGGATTTATCTCTACAACAACATCAACTACTTGTGTGGAATAGGCATCTTGCTCGATGTCTTCGAGCTCCTCTTCTATGACATCTTGGAACATTGTTGGTCTACAAGGATTTTCAATGTAAAGAGTAGGACTAGTGATTCTGAAAGGATCATCCTTTCACTCTTTTTCCCATAGGGGAAATTGGTTAATATAGGACTCATCGGGTTGTGTTCTAGCCTTTGACCTAGTCTAAGGTCCTCCATAGGGTGTGAGAGACATACTGTTATCCTGATTTTTTGACTAAAATAAGTGATATAAAGAAAACAAAAAAGGATAACCTTTCTAGAAGAGTCCTAGTTATGTTCGACAAGGGTAGTTCTAGGGACAAATTTTGACTTCTCTTGATCTCAAAGACTTTGGTGATGTAAGATATGGATCTTGATTATTGCCTTAGATGAGACAAAGTCGCTGATATAGATTGATGAATTTTGAGATAACGGGATCATGATAATCTAGTCTGAACTTTTGAACTAACAATGTTTAAACAATAATCATGGTGTCAAAGAGGGATGATCTTTAATGTTTAGAGATTCACACAATATTTTTTACTTTTTTCCTGGGATGTAGACACTGATCTTTAACACAAGATGGGGAATATTTATAAGGTTTTTAGGTAAAAATAGATGTTCAGATCTCTTGGACAAGTGTGGAAAACTTCCATTGACTGTGACAAACTGATAGGTCAACTGCAGTAAATGATCACAGATTGTTGTAATAAAAGGATCAACTGCGGAAACAAAAGGATTGATTGTGGTAAAAGTCTATCAATTTTGGAAAGATATGGGCAATTGCGGAAAAAGGAGACATCGTGAAAAAAGATCTCAAAATTGATGACTATGTCTGATAAAAAATGATTTCTATAAAAAGGGTTCTAATTACATAACAAGTTTGTTGTTGACATTCTAGAATTGAACACGTTGGACTTGTTTTGATAGTTTTTGATGTTGGTTTTGCATTTTTGGAAACTGATCACATAACAAGCACAATAGATAATGTGTTTTGTAAATCTAACACAAGTTTTTAGACAAGGACAAATATATTAGTCTAGGTCAAATTTGGCTTCAAGATACAATATTATAGGCCCAATGATTGGATATTTGTTGGCTCACACAACGATCGTCACACTACTAGGAAATGAAGGTCCACGACGTAGGTGCCCATGTTTTTGTTGTTGCTAGATATTGTTTCCATGCTAGTGATCTCTTTCACTACCACAATATCCTGGAACACATATGTTGGGGATCTTGGGGGGAAATTCTGTAGCCCCTTGCACTATAATAAGGTACTTGTTCGGAGGTGAAATGGGTAGGTCTCTATTTAACAAGGTTGTAGTAGGGTCCATGGAGTCTATCCAATTGGTTGTACGTGTGTGGCTCACTTAAGAGCCTAGTTGACCATGTTGGATACTTAGGAATATTTACCCAATCCAGGCTATCATCAACACACCTCGTTTGAGCTTGGATAGATATAAAATGAAGCTTTGGCTCACGTCTTGTTTGTATATTGATCAGAAGGATTACCAGTTTAAGGTCATTCTCTGAGGAAGAAGCACATTCCCTAGACATGCCTTTATAAAAAAATATAATGGTTTTTAATCTAACAGATTTGTGCAAGAGCACTAGTGACCCAAGACACAAGGTTAATTGATTAAACACCAAAATTCCAAGTGTGAACTAAGCTAATCACCCATACAAGCACAAGTGTTCAATTTCAAGCCCAAAGTTGATGATGATTTGCTTGTTCGATTTTAATGCACCAAATTGAAAGATTTTTTTGCCTTTGTTTAATTTTTAACCACCATGTAGCACCAAATTGGAAAAGTGAGGTTTGAGATGTTTGTATGCAATGTTATTTTTAAGTACCAAAAACACAAGTGAGTGAATTTTAGGTTTCTTTGTTAGATCTGTTTCCATGCCACAAGATGAAATGATGAATTAGTACCAAAAAACCTTGCAATCAAAATGTATGAAATCAAGAAATGCTTGATAAAAACCTTTAATACTCACAATTTCCCAATTTTTTGTCCCTATTGTTTTGATTCTACACATAAATCAAGAAAAAGTCAGATTTTAAGAGAGAACAATGAATTTTACGCAATTGCCAAATGATTCCCGTCGATTGCAGTAAAGTTCTGGCAATTGCGGTAAAATTATGTCAGATGTGGCAAAGTTTTGGTGATTGTAGAAAAATACAGGCAGATGCGGCAATATGCTAGCGATTACGGCATGGATCGATCAATTGCGACATTGTAATCTCAATTGCAACAATATGCTATCAATTATGACATAGTACCATAAACAGAGAATTAAATAAATGACAAAAATGATTGTAAAACACTCAAATCGATTGTGACATTAAACCAGTCAATTGTGGCATTAAACCCATTGATTGTGGCAAAATACTAGCGATTGCAAAATTATAATGATATCAAAAAATTAACAAAAAAGAAAATTTGTGGTCATACGGCCAAGGCCAGAAAGTTCTGTTTGTCATCTTCAAGCAATTCTTGGGATATTTGATTCACGTCGGGTTCACCAAAAGGTATAGGTTGTATTCTATACACTCAATAATGAGGGTTAGTAGCACCAATTTGTAATGAAAGAAATGAATCACTTACTAAGAATGAACCTACGAACAATAAAATGACAAGCAATCAAGGAGGAATACAAACAAATGCAAAGCAACAAAACTCGAATCTTCTATTCTCTCTCTCTACTCCTGAAATGTTGTGTGTGTGGTGCTTAGTATTGGTATTGGTAGCGTCTATGACTTGGGAGCATCGAGAAATGATATTGATTTTGATCACAAGAATGCTTTGAATGCCTCTAGCAATAATCCTACAAAGTAAGGGTGCATGAAATTTTGAAATCCTGAATCCTTCAAATGGTTGTGAAGGGTTGATTATATAGAATATGGAAATGATATGAACGGTTGAGATAAATCCCAAAGATTAGAGGATGAACAATTGAGATTAAAGGGAACTGGAGAAGCCATTAGTAAACTCCACCTCCTCAACTTGGAGAGAGGAGATAAAGTTTGGTTAACTAAACATCTGATTATGAGTTACCTTTTGAACTGAAGAGGTAATTTGGAGTTACCTTTTTGAATTGAAGAGGTGGGTGGAGTAATTCATGCAATCAAAGATCTCATCAAGAGTTCTCTTTTTTGAACTAAAGAAAGGATTTAATTGAATATTTAATTTATTTTTGTAATTAAAGTATTCAACATGTGAGATAATTGAATTCTTTTTGGATTTAGAAGTGAATTATGTGATGAAATTAATTTAATTAGAATAATTAATTAATAATTTTAAATATTAAAATTTAAACTTTAGGAAATTGATTTTAACTTAATTAATATAGATTAATTAATTAAATAAAATTAATTATTTAATTAATTTTGGGGATATGATTAAATTATTTGGGGAATAAAATTAGAAGAAAATAAATGATTAAAAACCCATTAATTAATAGATGAAAATTAGTGTTTTTAATGTAAGGTCGTAAGTATGTCCATTTTAGGGTGTCTAAAATTAGATTGTTTGATAACACGATGTTCCTAAAATATCATGAACACATAGTTGAAATCACTACTCAAAGAGAAATATATATTAAACACTTACATGGAGATGAGATAGATTGGATTAGTAACTTCAAACAGAATCATTAGTAGAGAATAAAAGTCCCAAACTTCCAACATGCATAATAAGGTTTTGTGAGGGTTGGAGGGGCATTACATCCTCCCCCCCTTATATTTGACTTACTCTTGGAAGTTGGTAAGTACTAAAATATTTATCATACATAATGAACAAATATATAACAAAATAACATAACATTTTCAAGTAATCAGGTTATCAAAATTTTGTGGTTCTTGCGTTGTTTTAACTTATTTCAGATTAACATAGATCACTCGTGGATAATTTATGAAAACCACTATTATAATGCAATAACTTTATACAGACAAGACACATAGAATTAGAATGTATTTTTGATCTTACACCAATTCGTAACCCCTGATAGTTCCTTCTATATATTCCTACTAAGACTAATATCAAGTATAAGAAAGAAAAAACATGGTTTATATATTGACATTCTTACTTTTCTTCAAAATTAAAGTTCTTATTTATTGTAACTAAGATAAGGGGTAAGAATTCTTGATAAAATTTAAAAACCTAACAATATAAAAAATATGAGTCACAAAAGTATTACATTTATTAGAATGATAAAATATCACTTAAAACCTTAGGAATAATTATAATTGTGAAGCACTTTTAAAATTCCTAAGAAAATTTCAAATAGGGACCCTTAAATAGAAAACCAATACAAGATGACATAAAACATTGATATAGGAAATAAAATCATTGTATGCAATCAAGCATTATTCAAACCTACTAATTACATTAACACCTAGTTCTATAGGCAACTCTTAGTAAACACAAGTTCCTATTTATGTAATAGTTATTTTATTTCCTATCATCAAGTGTCCCGAATATAATGTAGAACAAACACATAATTATATTATTTTTACAAGAATGAAATCAGAAACACCTACTATAAACTGTATTATCATTAGATTACTCTAACCTTACTCCTCGAGAAATTCTGTCAGTTTAGCCAATTATTGCACCATTAATTTAGGATAGCATTCCTTGCAGACTGTATGTCGGGAACTTGTACAAACATACCTACTTACTATAAAATTAAATAATAAGATGACGAGTCCATATAAATTGTTAATTTAGATCTATTCATAGAGCTGTTAAGAGGAGGAAAAACACATTGCCATTACCTAAATACCACTTATTATGCTACCAATATATTAATAAGCTTTGCCTTTTCTTTCCTTAATAAAATTCTAGATTACCCAATCATACCCTTAACCTAATATGTATTTCTTAATAAAGATAACAACATATGATTGATTTATTTTAACAATAAAAAGGTTCATATCCATTTAGATAACCATGCAATCTCGTTCCACTTACATTCTATAACTCAATAACCCTATACTATAGACATCCAACCAGAAATATTACCATTGAAATTATTCTTATCATGCCACACTTAAGTCAAATTCATTTACATAATTCTTATAATTCTTATTGATGGTTTTTTTTTTTGAATTATTCCCAAGGCATATAAAAATTACATACTTAAAGTGGAATTTTTACTTTAATCATTAAGATAAAGAATCTAATACCAATTAGAATATAAAATACTTGGATGTTACTATATTCTTACCTTAGTCTTGCTTGATTAATTCTGTACATATTAACATGGAATGCAAAATAAAATACTTCTTCGTTTAACCCAAACATGAATGATAAAACCTTGGGGACATAGGTCCTTTACCCAAGGGTTATCTAACTAGACACATAAATATTACTGAAGGTATTAAATTCATATTTGTTTCCCCTAAGCAAACTTTAGTCCTTCAAAACTTATTCTAAAAAAGTGAAACAGAGAGGGAAATATATTTGTTCTTTCTTTTCAATTCCCTACTTTGAGAAGGGTAGAGAAGAGAGAGAGGTATTTCATATCAAACAAATCTTATCGATTACTTGATTTTCTAAGCTCATCACAACATTGTAAATATATTTATCGATGCATACATTATAAGTTCTCCTTCTACTAGTCGTGAAAGTATAAGAATTAATAGAAAGGAAGAGACAACATGTATTAAAATTCTAACCTCAACATGACACCAAAATTTCAACATTTACATACGTATGAATCAACACAATATAATTTTTAATCCAGAAACAAAATATTAGTATTTTCAGTGCTACCTTAATCACTTCTTAATTCATGTAAATAATTCAATTCTTCAGTCCAAATGAACTCTTTTCTCTTTCACAATCACTAGGCATATTGTTGATAGTTACTTTAAAGATTACGTCTATGAACTTCAATTAGTAGAATTCATATAGGAAATAACATTATGGGGAGTCATCCAAGGAAAGAAGTGTGTATAGTCCTTAACATTTCTAAAAATAATCAATTTAAAAGTAAATCAAAACACATGTCATGACATTTAAGAGATGCATTGGAATTTACGAACGATTAAAATAAACATTTTCTTCCAAACACTTTAGGTTTTAAACAATATAAGTGAAAAGGTGTAGACTCCCTAGTGAGTAATTTTTACCTAAGCCAAACATTTATTTGAACCCATTATTAACCCAAAAACAAAATCTTCAAAATGTAAGTAAATTTCTAAGATAATTTAATATTAGTACTATCTAGTATTTTTCCAAAACACTAATAATAGACACACTGAAAGATGCCATTCTCATAACTAAAATTTTAATTTTGCAAGAATGATGCTAACATCAGTAAGAAATATAATATAAGAGCTTAAAGGGTAAGCATAGGTGAGTTATGAGTCCCACAGTTCCCAGTGTGGAAATTTGAGGGCTCTGATACCAGATGTAATGCCCCGCCAGGGAACCCAGGAGGACTGACCATCTAATCTCTAAAGATGAAGTAATTTTTTTTTGAGCTATTAGAATGCACATTATCAAAAGAATCAATACACATATGCTCACAAAACATGAATGCAACATAACTGAAGATTTCCTAGTCCTCATAGGTTCCCTAACACTACTACTCAAAGAATATTTATTAATCTAATTACATTTAAGAGTTTCATAATGAACTACAAGTCTAGCATATTTATAACACTTCAGAATAAATGACTATTGTCTGATGAACATGTTTCAATGAATAGTCACCAACATTTAATTTACCAACACAATCCATTCTTCATAACTAAATAATGGAATTCATAACATTTGTAAACCATCTTATAAATTTAGTTTCATATAGACATTAGGGTAAATATTACCATTCATTATCACATACCCTACCACCTGGATGTACATTGTACTAGATATATTTTAAGGTAACAACAAAAATGTTCCTAACTCATTCTTAATATCAATCATAAGTTAACAATAACATTTCACTTTGATATAAACATGTGTTCATTCATTAACCAATTATTTCCTAGTATTCCCTTTTAGTCTATTATTTAAGAGAAGTTACTTATCACATCAATATAAGTTAGGTCCTTATCCAAAAAATAATAGAGAACAATATGATTAACTTTTCATGCAAGAGATCACTTACTATAAGATATCATAAGAGTGATACAAATGAAAAAGTTCATATTATTTCAATGCTTGTAACATATACAACTAGGAGCATAAATTTTCCCTTCATTTCACCTAGAAATACCCATTCTCATTACATTGCTTCTCCTTTCATTTATATTACATTACATTACCCAACAAGGGCTCTCAATAAATCAATACATCAAAATTATAATTTATTGAAGTACATGATTTAGAAGTAGAATCCTTGGTAGGTTCCAAGTATGAATCCAAAGGTAAAGACATCCATGCAACCACGAATAGTACCTCGATAAGATTAAATACCCAACCATGTGGAACTGTGAAGTCCCACTCCCTCATGCTAGGAGATAGAAAAAAGGTCCACACAAGCTCTAAGGAAATCTAAGGCCAACAATACACCTTTCCCAAAAGAACCATCCAAAATAAAAAAAATAAGAAACACAAAATACAACCAAGTATCCAAACATCACAAAATACAAGTGAGGGTTCCATATTGCCAACTAGGTGAGTGTCATCATACAGCCTGTGTATTGGGATCCTCCCTAGAAACCATGTAACACCGGTCCCCTCTCAAAGTTTAAGGATCTACCTTGTCCATTACCCATGGTACCGATACTCCAATAGGTCTATGCGAACTTTAACACTTCTTATCTTTTATTATTATTTTAAACTCACCCTTAACCTCAGTTCATTTTAATGGTTATGACTTGATTAAGAACTCACTCATAGGATATCCTAGCAACCACTTTGGGTCCTAGCACCTATGGTGAGCCACCCACCTAGGGTACCTTGTTTCCCTACCCACACATGTCATAAAAAAGGGACTTGCAATCACTACAAAACATCCAGTCCCTAGGTTTAGGAAACTCTCATGTGTTCTCAAACCTTCAAGATGAGTCTGAACCCTAACAATGTGCAGAATAAGAATAAGAACAATATAATACCATCAAAAGAAACCTTGATAATGATATGAATCTTTCTCATACACAAAATTAGAGATAGAACATACACAAAAATAATACCAAATTAAATAAACTATCGAAAGAAAGGGTGATAAAATGAAATCCTAATCCTTCCAAAGATTAATAATAATTAAATAGGAATTTAACTACTACCCAAACATAAAATTTATATAGAATTAAAAACCACACATGAAGACATAATCACACCCAATAATGGATAGTGGAAAACTCACCAATCCTATGGATTAGATACATACACTTATTTACAGATTGCATCATGAATATTTTTAAACTACATTACTTGTCTATAGATCTAATCAATCATATAACACTCATAATAATAAACACATTTCATAAATAAATTACCATACATACTCAAGAACATGGGAATTATTTCTAGTTCTAGACTCTACCTGGGCTACTTCGGAGAATTCCCTTGGTGTTTTGAGCAATTCCATAAGCCTCCATACTTTCCAACTTCCTTCTTGATGTCCTCCTAGATAGACCCACACCTAGAGATCTATAAATTTTGAACCACACCATATTTAAATGATCACTCTAGTAAGAATTTACACAATTTAGTTGTTACCAACATATCCACAACTTATCACAATCCAACGGTTGGTTAGCAAGATATGGCCTTCGCATCAGGACTGTTTTTTTTTTCTTGCAACTGTTATTTCTTCATTTTCTTAGAAAAATAAAACACTGTTGTCTTCCTTAACTCTTGATGAAATAGCCTCATTTAAAATTGAAAATCCTCTTCTTAGAATCACCAAAACTAGGTCTCCCTTCCAAAAACATTTTACCTTATACATATAGAAAACTATATGGTTGGAGGAGTTTCTTTACGGGAAGCAACTTCTCCAACTTCCATAGTTGGTTTCAAATTAATAAATTATTCCCGTGAATGATAGGTTAAAACTTTAATTTATTTATTAACTTAATTAAGCTTATGAAGTACTCAAATATGTTGATGATAATAAATATTATCAATTAACTCATATATCCCATTGGTAACTAGCTAGCCTTACTCAGAGGAGGTTTCAGGTTAGGAGGTTTTGGGTTCGAATCTCCTAGAAAAGTTAGTTTTGCCAATTAAACATAATGATATCTTATTATTTTATTTACTTTTATATCACAATACAATATTACATCACAAAACTAATACATATATTCATATCTTTATATATACACAAATATATTTATATATATATATACATAGGCATATATGCGTGCACCCATATATATATACATATACATATATTTAGTCATGCCAAAACATTATTTAAACACATAATATATCCATTATATTTATTTATGTAATAAAATAACCAAGAATCATAAACATAATTGACAAAAATAAAAGAATAAGGTCAACTGACCAAAACAAAAATCTCAAAACCATCAAAATAGTACAACTGAAGCCCAAATAGGATGAATTCCTGAAAAAAGAACCTAAGTTAATAGGGGTCTACTTGGGGAAACCTTCGTAATATCTCCACAAACACAATGTTTGAGGATCTTAAAGGCACACTCAGACCTGTGTGGCCAGGTGGAGTCTATGCCTGGCACCTACATCCTGCATCACCAAGATGAGAAACACAAATACACACACACACACATGTGTGTGTGTGTGTGTGTGTGTGTGTGTATGTAAAAACAATGACAGAAAAGGAGTGAGAGTGTGACATCATGTGGATCTCTCAC
>MU223536.1:1760042-1775472 GCA_018584345.1 Thuja plicata
CTAATCTTGGTCAACATGACCTTATGTATTTACAATGCCCTACTAGAGGGTCTTACACACACTAACACACCAAAAAGACAAGAGACCACCATATTTGATGGCATCTCAAGGGTGCTCCTGCACCAATGAGGTTCTCCCTCATTGAGCCTTTTGGAACACAAAGTTGCTTGCCTTTGAATAGCAACCCATTTTGCAATGTAAACTCTACAAAATCACTATGAAAGTGATTCTCAGAATCTTTACATACTTTATACACCTCTAAGAAATCTGAATCTCCCTCATATAGGTCCTTTAAACCTTCAACTCTTATACTTTGCAACTGAATCTCTTGGATGGTGAGTAGTCTCCTACTAAAGGCATCTACAACTTTTTTTTACACCCCCTTCTTATGCTTTATAGTGAAGGTATATGACTATAGGAATTCCATCCACTTTATGTACCTCAAGCTAAGCTTGTCTTGAGTGTTTATGTAACTCAATGCTTGGTTATATGTAAAGACAAAAAAATATTTAGGAAATAGATAATTCCTTCACTTCTTTAAGGCTTTCACAAGAGAATATAGCTCCAAGCCATAGGAAGAGTACCTAGACTTAGCCTCATTTAGTCTTTCACTGAAAAAGGCCACAAGCCTACCTTCTTGGCTTAGGATAGCTCCTACTGCAATGCTTCTTGCATCACATTCAACAATGAATGGTTTGTCAAAACTAGGTAACAAAAATATAGGCTGAGTAGCCACTTCCTTCTTTAACCTCTCAAACCCCTCATTAGCTGCCTTTGTCCACACAAACTTTGTCTTCAATCCTCCTTTTATAGTCTCTAGGACTGGAGCACAAATCTCACTGAACCTCCTAATGAACTTCCTATAGAATTGGGCTAACCCATGGAATCTCCTAACTTCTGTCCCTATCTTAGGAGTAGGCCAGTTCAAGATAGCCTCTACTTTCTCTTTATCCATTTTGAAGTCACCCTTGGAAACTACAAAGCCAAGGTAGACTAATTCTTCTTTCATTAACTCACTCTTCTCAAGGTTTATGGTGAGTTTCTCCTCCTACAACTTCTTCAACACTAACTCCAAGTGTTTCATATGATCCTCTTTGGTTTTACTGAATATGAGGATGCCATCTAAATAGACAACTACAAAAACTCCTATATAGTCCTCAAGACTTCATTCATCACCCTCATAAAGGTGCTTGGTGCATTGGTAAGCCCAAAGGGAATCACTAACCATTCATACAACCTCTTTGTAGTCTTAAATGTAGACTTCCACTCATCACCCTCTTTCATCCTAATTTGATAGTGCCCACTCTTTAAATCAATTTTAGAGAAGTACTTAGCACCCCCCAAGCAATCCATCAAGTCTTCTATTCTAGGAATTGGAAATATATACTTGATAGTTATCCTATTTATTGCCCTAGAATCAGTACACATCCTCCACTTACCTCCCTTCTTAGGAGCCAACACCATTGGGACAACAGAAGGGCTGATGCTTTTCCTAATCAACCCTTGATCCAAAAACTCTTGCACCTGCCTGGCTATCTCCTTGTTTTTCTCTGGTGTCATCTTGTATGCAACTTTGTTTGGCAAAGATGCTCCTGGTATGAAGTCAATCTGATGACTTATCTCCCTCTTTGGTGGTAGTGAGGCTGGTGTACCCTCACAAATTATGTCTTTGAACTGATCCAATAGTTCTCTCACCTCTTTTGGCATAGGTGCTTGCTCATGAGTTTCCTCCTCCTTTAGCTTTAACAATATTGCATAGCCAACTTCTTCATCCTTCATATCCCTTAGGAATTCTTTTCCATTCATCAACATGGCACTGGATTCTACCTTCTCCACTATGTCCTCTTCTATCAAAGATTGGATTTTGAAAGTTACACCATTTTTCTTGAAGGAGTACTTGTTATCCTTCCCATTATGGACAACTTCTCTATCATACTGCCATGGTCTGCCAAGCAACAGATGGCAAGTATCCATTGGCAACACATCACATAGTATCCTATCTTGATACTTTCTAATGGAAAATTCTACCCACACTTGTTCATTCACCAAGATGTTTTGACCCTTATTCAACCATGTAACTTTATAGGGACACACATGTGGGATTTTGGTGAGTTTCAACTTCTCTACTGCCTCCTCAGATATGACATTATCTGTTGACCCCAAATCAATGATCACCTTGCACACTTTTCCCAATATCTTGCACTTCACTCTAAAAAGAGCCCTCATTTTCTTATGCTCAACTTTTGTGGGTGTCTTGATTAGGATCCTTCTCAACATGAGGTGTTCTCCTTTCTTTGAATCTAGACTCACCTCTGATTATTTAGAGAAATATTCTTCTTGGACATAAGCTATCTTCTTCTCCCCTTGTGAGGATGTTGGTTTGTTTGGACACCTATATGTAGGATGCCCCATCTATCCACAATTGTAACATTTCATGGAATAAAAGTGAGAGCTTCTCCCAAAACCTCTTGATCTTCCTCTACCTCTGTTATAAGAACTTCTTCCTTTGTTATTGTATCCACCTCTACTGCTTGTTTCTTGTCCTTGATCTAAATATCTAGAGTCACTTTGTCCTCTACTATCACTGCCTCTTCCACTTAAACCTCCTCTATGGCCACCTCTATTAACTCTACCCATTCCTCTATTTCTAGAACTAGAATCTTGTTTCTTTTTTAGTTTCTCTTCCACTTTCAAAGCCATTTGATAACAGCTATGAATGGAAGTCAGGGTAAAGAGACTAAGTTATTCTTGAATTTTCCACCTTAATCCATTAAGGTATCTTGCAGCTTTGATTCTCTCTGTCTCCTGGATTCTTGATCTAAGACAAAGTTTTTGAAACTCCTCTTTATAGGCTAGCACATCTAGGTATTTTTGCCTAAGGTTCTACATCTTCTTATGCAGTTGAATGTCATAGTCTTCTGGAAGGTAATTATCCTTCACCTTTGCAACCATTGTCTTCCAATTTGATATGGGATTCTTTCCCTCTTTCTCTCTTTCTTCTTGCAAGAACTTCCACCATGTAAGTGCTTGCCCTCTTAGCCTTGATTTGGCCATCTTCACCTTTTGGGCTTCTATAATCTCATCACACTTGAAGTGGTTCTCCATCCCTTGAAGCCATTCCATAACCATTTCAGTGTCCATCTTACCAGAGAATATTGGTATTCCTTCTAGAGCCTTTCCACTCAGTGCCTTGAGTACTTTGAGGAATGGTTCCTCAGGTAGAAGAGGATCAGGCTTTGGTTCTATTTCCTCTTCTACTTGTTTCTTTCCTTTATCTATTCCTTCATACATTTCTTCTCTCAACTTGCTGGTTGTCTCTGCAACCTATGCCATCTTAATCTTCATTTCCTCTATTGCTTCTTCAAGAAGCCTATTCTTGATTTGTTTCTCTGACAAATCCTTGTCCAACTCTGCATTGGTCACCATGATGTTCTCACCTATGGATTCACTCCACTATGTCATGCACTAAATTCCACTCCCAAGCCTTTCAATGGTTCTGATACCAATTTGATGGGGAGCTCCTCTCCTAGATCCTTCAAGCTCTCTCTAAGACCTTCACTTGGTCTTCTTTAGGGTATCTTTCACTACCCTAACTAGAGGATTCTTCCCTAATCCCCTAACTCCTTAGGAACTTCCCACCAACTTCAAACTCCTCTCTATTCTCTTCTCCATAGCTTTCTTCCATCCATGGCTTCACTGGACTCCTATCACTCCAATGGTGAAAAATCCTTAAGGATTGGTTTCCAAACTCCCCTTAGGTCTAATCCAACTTCTATGGATTCAATTTTGTGAATCTTACACCCATTTTCCAGTTGAGTTCCAAGAATCAAGTCTATTAGGCCTTGTAGCCCCTTTAGGCCAATTAGCCCTCCTAACCACTGAAAATGTGATTTTCCTACCAAAACCCCTTAACAAACCTAGAAACAAACTGCATATTCTTTGTGGCTTTTTCTTCCCCTTTAATATTTTCTAGGTCTCTAGTCTCAACTCTGTCTGTATAATGGACTTTTACCAAACCCCTAAAAACAAGGGTTTCTAGGGCATGAAGGATGGTCTAGTTTCTTGATCTTCTTCCACTGATCTAATGAGATTCTCAAAACTCCTCCTTACATAAAAATGTCTACACCTCATGCCCCTAAACTCTCCTATCACTGATTGGCACATACCAATCATCTTGCAACCTCCATTGTTGCTGCACTACTCAATAACCCTAGCCAGAATAGCTAGTACTTGCCTAGGGCCTGATTGTTTTCAAGCTTCCCCTACACTCACACACTCCACAAGCCATATGTACAAATTATATAAAAGTATCTAATGGGTTCCAAGTGGTCATGGAGTTTGAACCATGGGAACACCAAAGAAACCCACTCTTTACATAACTGGACCAAAACTGGCCAGTGAACTTACAAAATGCAATAATTTAAACAAAGATTAACCAGAAAGTACAATCTACTAAACTAATTCCATAAATATCTTAGAAACTACATTTCATAAATTATCCATTCATTAATTCAATCCATTCAATCCAATCAAGTGGTGGATGATGGCTCTGTAACGTAATTACACAGTAAATTGCTCCTTTACAAACACCAGTTCGTACACAATCAAATCTAACTGTCAGATTAGGGTTGGAAAAACCTTATATACCTCTATCCCACATGTTTAGACCCTCTAGTCAGGATTTGGGCACCATAAGTGCCGATTCCTAAAAACTAGGAAACGTTGTCATGACAACTCTGACAACTTTTTGTCAAAATGACAATTTTCACATTTTGAGTGTCCTAATTGGTTCCAAACCTTACCAATTGACCTCAAATGACTAGTAAACAATAAAACCTTAAAAATATTCCCACTTTAGGACTTTGGTCAACCCTTTGACTTTTGAGTTGACTTCTAGGTTCTAGACCCCTATAATCAACTAGACTTAACAACATCAAACCCTAACCTTTCGTAACACTAACCAAACTTCAAAACACACTAGGGACTTCATAGATTAGTCCTTATTCTTGGATGGTTGGCCAAACCAACCTATAATCCAAAATTTCTTAATATCTCACTAAAGACCTTAGGGTTCTCCTGCACCAAAAAACAACTCAAACAACAAGAAACCATTAGATTTTTGGTTAGTTTTTCAAGAAAAATGATGAAACTATGAGTAAAAATGACCCTTGAAGTGGGTCTCGTCAGGCCTGCCAAAATGTGTGCAATGAAATTAGTGTGTACAGAAGGAATGATCTAAACAAATAAAACATTCAAACAATTAAAACCTAAGAAACATCTAGATTAGACAATAAGAAAATCATAAAACCAAGAGGATGCAAACCTCCTAAACCTAAGAAGCTCTCCTTGATATTGGGACGTGTCCAAGATTTTGGATGTGTGTTCATATGATTGTGCTCAAGCTTAAATGGTTTGGAGGGATTTTGACATCATAAGGTTATGTTAAAGGTTTTTGTCTCTCAAAATTGCATGATAACTTTTCTTTAGTGGTGGATGATAATGAAGGAGTGAAGGGTTCAATTTATAGGCCAAGGAGAGATGTAATGGATGGTCAAGATGAAAAATTTAGGGAGGGTGGAGATGCATTTGAGAGAGAGCACATTTCTTTCTCAAATGCCTCTCACTATGAAAATATCACAAGGAGAGACACTTGGAATTTGACCATTTTGGGAGATGTGAGAGGGGACAAGAATGTAAGAGATGGATGGAGTTTGTAAGAGGAATGTAAGAGAATTTAAGGAAGACTTTAATGCATGTAGTTGGGGATTGGAGAGGATGTGACTTGTGTTGACTTTGGGGATGGCTTAGGATTTATTAATCCTTGGATTATGATTGTGCAAATGTTTAGGGAGTGATTAGGCTTGGATTAAGGATGATTAGTAGGCAAGTGAGAGAATTAGGAGGATGTGACAAGAGGAGAGAGAATGAGTGGAGGGGATAATTAGTTAATCAAGGTTAATTAACTAATTAAGAGAGGTTAGTATGTGTGAATGGGTTGGGTTGAGTTAGGATTATGGGTCAAGTGGTTGGGGTAGGTTAGGTTGGGGGTTAAAGTTAGGAGCCATGTGCTCTAATGGAATTAAATAGATTATTTAATTCCAAGTGGAGGAAAAATGATTTATGAATTAATTTAAATAGATAAAGGTATTTATTTAAATTAATAGAGGAAGAGGGATTTAATTAATTATCAGACTATGGGTTGCCATTTAGATAAATAATTAGACTATAGTTAATTAATTAAATTAATTAACTAGGGGGGTGACATGAATTAAATAAATATTTCATATTTAATTATCAATGTCTTAGAAGAGAACTAAATGCGATTACTTAATTATGTAATCAGATTTAGGTGTCTACAAGTATCATACCCAAATATTAATGATTTAGGCATGACTATCGTTTTATATTCTAATAGGCATGTTGAATAAAAAATGAATGGGGGCCAATCCATCTCGGTCAGGCGTTAAGAGTTGAGGTATGTGCGTCATATCACAACCAAATTATCTATTGAAACCCGCTTTGCAATTAGATATCACATGTGGATGTGAAGACACTTACCACAGACACCCAAAAAGCTCTTTTAAGACTTCATGGCCAAAATCCCACAAATAATAGACAAAGAAAATAAATTTATGGACCACCATGACATCTCTAATAGGCTATGGAATCATGGATATGTGTAGGAACATGATTTGTGAAAATCAAGACATAATAAGACCAACTTTACTCAAGAAGTAAGCAGTCATACTCATTATGTGTCTATGTTTTTGTAGTAGGTTGGACATTGAATTTTGACATTTTGTTGATGTTGTGTGGTTTCAAGAATCAGGTACCCCATATAAGACTACCTCATCTGGCTTTGAGTGTTCTTTCTCTTGTCTAAGACAACATGATTTTTTTACAAAAGACTTTGCTATGGGACTCAGTTAATAGATAAGACAGTATGATCTGTTTGACTGGGGACATGTTGACTAGTTTGACTATTTTGACTTGGTTCTATTGAAGCTTAGACTTGTATGATTTTATTCAATTCCATTTTTAAATGTGAAAGAATTGGTTTGTGTACAAAGGAGATTTATTACCAAATTTTCTTGGTTTTTCAATTTTTTTTGTCTGTCTTTGATAGTTTTTTAGGACTTTTTGTAAATATTTTTGTTGTTTTCTTAGGAAAATTTTGCCATGTTTTTGAACTTTTTTTAATGTCTTTTTCCAATGTTTAGATTTTTTCAAGATATTTTTCAATATTTTTGGCATTTTTTAGTACTTGATGGTTCATGACATTGGGGTGCCCCTAGTTAGGACAAAAAGGGAAAATTTCTTGCAGAATGACCATGGTGGACTGACTATTTTTGAATATGAGATGATAGGACAAGGACAAGTGAAAAATTTCAAGCCATGACGAATTTTATTTTAGAATATGATTTGAAATGACAAGTGATACCAGCTTGGAGTTGTGATAGATGGTAGAGCAATGATCTCTACACATGGTGCCAGATTGCCTAATTTTCACCATGGTACTTTCCTAAGGCACTATTGAAGTGGTTTTCATCATAAGATGAATTTATTTCTCTTGTATTTCTATTTTTGTGTCATCGAAGGCACCTGATTGCCAAGTTTTCACCAAGGTAGACATTTTTTGCTTTTTTTTTTAAATTTTTTTTTTTTAATTCTTTGAAACTTGTCTATTCTGAGAGCTATGAATAATACTTATGTAGATGTAAGCTTTTGATGGGGTTTGATAGAGGTTGGACCTCTAATGTGTATATATTTTATTGTCTAGACCCATAGATTGATGTAATGATGTAAGGACCCAACCAATTTGGCTCAAAGTTTCCTGGTTTTTCTCTTTCCATTTGATTTTTCTAATTTTCCATTAGTACTAGGTCACCAACTTCAAAAGCTCTGGGTATGACATTTTTATTGTAGTTTCTCTTGAGACGTTGTTGATATACTTACAAATGTGTTATTTCATTTTGTCTCTCTTCATTAAGCAACTCTAACTCCTATAGTTGAGATACTTGGTATTACTCATCTGAAATGATGTGTCGAAGGGATATGAGTAATGATGGGAGGTTAAACTCTATTGGAAAGATATCTTCATCACCTTATACTGGTGAATATGGTGTGGATCCTATGGGGTGCAAAAACTAGTGCGGTATGCCCATAAGGTTGGGTTGAGTTGAAGGTACCAGTCTCAACCATCTTCATTGACTTCCTTTTTCAAAAAAAATATAATGGTTTCATTCATAGCATTAGCTTGGCCATTACCTTTGGGAAATTATAGTGAAGAATATCTATGGTGGATATGGATTTTTTCTGCAAAGATCATCTAATTTTTTATTTTTGAAGGGGGAGCCATGATCTGTAATGATGGTTTATAGAACATTGTACCGACTTATGATATAGTTTAACAAAAACTTGGAAATCTATTTGCCAGTGATGTATGTCATTGGGATTGCTTCAAACCAATTTGTAAAATACTTAATGGTTGTGATTATTTAATTATAACCATAAGAGGATAAGGGATGAATCTTTCCAACTAGGTCAAACTCCCATTACAAAAAAGACCACAATATATGTATGGATTTTTTGTATTTTTTTGAAATATATAAAGCTCTCTTTTTATTTTATTTTTTTGAAATATATAATTTAATTTATTGCATTTTTCATCAAAAGAAGAGCTTTAAGTGGGGATTTTTATTTATTTAATTAAAAGAGGGGTTTTCTTTCAATTAAATAAATTACAAGAATTTTATTTAATTAAATGGGAGGAATTTAATTTAATTAAATAAGATGAATTCTATTTAATTAAAAGTGAGAAATTTACTTTAATTAAATAAGATAAATTTTATTCAATTAAAAGGGAGATTAAATCTTTTAATTAAATAAGATAAATTTTATTTAATTAAAAAGAAAATTAAATATTTTAATTAGATAAAAATGATCAAACCTTAGGAAATATTGAAATAATTGAATTAATTACAATTTCATCAAGGAAATTGATTTGAATTGAAAATATTGCAAAGCATTGATTCAGGAAATTGATAAAATGATAAAATGGGGCCCAAAGTCTAGGCGACCATTTTAGGGTGCATACATTTGCCCCTCTTTGACTAATGTGTGGTCAATTCGGGAACACATGTAGTCAAAGAATGTAGTTGAAGTGTGAGGTCGACTTGGGATCACAAAACAACCCAGACGTGTGATCGATTTGGGAACACATCAGGACAAAAATAAGCACAATTGAAAAAGACAAAGTAAACACCGAAATAAGTAATTGACATGTCAGAGATAAGAATCTCAAGCAAGACTGATATAATTGATAAATCTGAATCAAAGATTGAAGTTTGATAGGTACTGCCCCCTCATGATCAAAATTGAAATGAGATAGAGGAGAAACAACAAATTGATAAATTTGATCAAATCGAACTAAAATATGATATTAAATTTATTATTATAAAGTCTTGTTATGGAAATCTATTTTATATTAGTTTGTATTATTATGAAGTCTTGTTATAGAAATTTGTTTTATATTAATCCTCAAAATTAGTTAGCGAATCTTCTTCTTTCTTTATAAATTCATGGATGATTCTATTTTTCTACAGTAAATTGCATATGTAACGGATAAACATGAAATCAACAACAAATATCTACCTCTAAATACAACTCCAGATGAATGAATTCTCATTCTATGTTGTGATATCTTTCTTTGTATTTACCTATAAATATTTTTTTTTAGTTGATATGAAATTTCTCTTTTTATCTCATACATGATATCAAGCATTCCATAGAATTATGTGATGAGGAGGATTACCAGAATATTGAGTTTATGAAACTGAGTATTGATTCATGCCAAATAGGTTCTAGGTTTTATGTTTACTTGAAGACATTTTACTTCATACAAGTTTCTTTTGGTAATTTATTGCTTCAGTTGAATATAATTTTAAGAAACTAGGACATATTACATTTTATGTGTATCAGTTATTTTGTTGCTTTTGTGGTGGCAGATTTTACAGAATGTCAGAGATTTGTTGAGTGCTATTTGAAAGGATCAGGTGAAGTATATAAAGCTTACCCTATGTTGATATAATTGTTGTTTCTTCTTGTGAAAATATACTTTGTAATAATGATGAGATATTATATCCATGAATGCACACATGAATCATAGCATTTACTTGCTAAACTACTCCTTAAATTTACATAAAGAGTTGATTTAAAAAATGTTTGTATGTCATTTGAATGGTTGGCTTCTCAAATGGTTGATTCCCTGATTTTAGGGATGGCATCGCCTTTCTAAACTTTATTACCTACTAAAGTCTTGCCGAATAATTTCTGCCATTCAAACACCTCTCTGGACATTCAAATTTAATGTAAGCGTTGATAACAAAGGATGGCAAAAGTAATAGAAAAACAAAATCAACCACCATAAAACTGTGATACTTTGGAAAATATAATGATTCATAACACACTAGTATGAAGAGAATATGAATATGAGTAAATTTGGCTATAAGGATCTTTGCACATTTGAAATATCAGTAGATGCACAAAAGCCCAAACTCTAGGAATAGAAAGTCTGGGATGGATCATTTTATTAATTGTTTTTCTATATTCCCAAAGTGGGAGACATGTAGTTGACAGTTGGATTTCTTTGCCAACACTCCCAACTATATAAAGATAACAAACTCTTGAGACTTGATTGAAAATTGAGGTAATTTCTCCCTATTGGAATGAGTGGTTTTGCACAATAGCCAAAAATTCCTCTATGTCCCAACCTATGTGCTCAAATGTGACTTTTGTGGGGACACTTTTTCTAGATGCCCATGTGTTGAGAGAGAGGTCAATGATGATTCAAGGGCAAAGACTATTTTTTAGGGAGTGAGAGGCTTCTGAAAATTCTCTACACAGTGATTGCTAGAGTGCAACCATTGATGGGGACAAGCAACTTGGATGGTACCAATCCACACAATGATCAAGTCCCAAGAAAATTGCCTCAAAGAAAAATTTTGTGGGAGGAGGATCTGATTAGATGATGTGCTTGATATCAGTTTGATGTGTCGTGTTTATGATGGTTAAAACATTTTTTTAATGTTTCTATTATCATCTTGCTATGCTACATTTATTCTTTCAGACTGACTATATTAGTATACCATTGTTATAGTAGTTTGTGCACTTACCATTATCATAGTTTAACAATATTACTCTGGGGAGGTCAGTGGTAATTTGACCTAGTTTTTCTTATAATTTGACTGTCGAGGGACCCTATAAAATCCTTATTTAAATAACTCTACGGGTCAACAAGAAAGAGAAATCACATAGCTATTGAAGTTTTAGGGGTGTTGTAACTCTACAAATTGAATGAATAAAATTTGTCTCGTCCACACATTTTACTTCTAGTCACTTAATATGAAAAGAAAAGAAAAACCTAGTGAATCAAAGTCTATTATTTATATCTACCAAAAAACAGAAGAGAGAAGAAAATAGAGAACTTACAATTTTATCAAGCTAGTCGGGAAACCAAATTCTTTAGATATAGAACTGCTAACATAATTATCTGTGAGATCCATGTGAAAGAAAACAATAATCAATATCTATAAAGGAAATCCATCACACCTATTTGATTAGTAAAGTGTGCAAAAAACTAGTGATAGAGTGTCGATATGCATAGAGGTCATAACAATAATAAATGTTTATAACAATGCTTTTAATAATGCTCCAAACATTGAGATTGCAAGATACCTATAACGATGAACTTCATTTTGACTTGCTAATTGGCTGTCACTATTAACTCTAAGCTTATCTTTAAAGTTTGAGCTTCACTTGGTTTCAAGAATAGTTTAATATTCTCTAATTAACAAGGCCAGCCACATGAAGGTGGAAGCTCATTTGGCCCCTCCCCCCCCCTAACATCACTCTAAATTCCCCATTAACATCTAATAACATTCATTCATTCATCCATTTTTTTAAATATAACAATCAATCATTATAATCACATGATAACATTCATTAACACATAAAATTCATTAACACACAACATTCATGAATAATTCATTAACACATCATTCACCAACATTACTAGTACAAAATTACATCCATTAAGACAACGTTCTTTCATTAGCAAAAAATGTTAATTATAATCATTTCTTTTTGGGTTTCTTGATCTTCACACCCCTTTGTACTCTATTAAGGTCTCTATTTTTTTTAATGACGTAATTTCTAAGAGGAAGATCAATGTCCTTGTCATTCCCCTCCTCTACTGATTCTAATTCCAACACATGTCTCCTCCTCATTTGTTCAGGAACACGAGGCTGCTGTGCCAAAGGGGGGTCCGCTACAATAACAACTATGTCATGAGTTAAATTCACACCATTTTATATTAGTGAATTACAAGTATTTAATTAAGTAAAAGAACTATAAATCAAAAAATTAATTTAAAAGAACAAAACATAGATTTTATTTACCTGAATGTGCCACATGATCTACATGATGATTAGTCTGAACATCCTTTGGCACTCGTTCAGCATGACATTTTGTATCCTCTAAAATATACACAAAAAAGGTTAGACCAAGTTCAATTTAAGATGTTAAATTTTATTAATAAATACATAATTAATTTTAAATAGAAAATGAACACCTCCATCGACACTACGATGCACATCAGGGGCTTCATCATGCAGCGTAGGATCTGTGTTACGATTAAGAGGCTGCATTGCAATGTCATGCACATTATTATCAAATAGATTGTTGCTCAAGTATTTAATTTATAATATATTTTTTGGCATATTTACCTGTTCACATGATGCAGGAGACTCTTGGGTTGGGCCAGTGGAAGCTTGGTGTAGGCATTCAACCACGGCTTGATAGCCTTCCTAGAAGGCAATTTTTTTGTGTTCTGTCGTGGCCTCTAAATTAAATTCAGAGCCCTGCATTTTTTGATTAAACAAAATTATTTGCATTTTACAAATAATTTTTCTCTGTAATTCATTTACTGCTACTTACAATTTGTGCTTTAATTTTGGAATATCCACCAGAGCCAAGTCAGTGACGCCCAATCTTTTGCAGCCTAGCCTTTGTTGCCTTTGATGTGTCCTGCAACGTATGAAAAGTTTGAAATATGTTAGAGGATATAGGTATAAAGATCACTAATTAGTGCATTATTACATTGTACTAGTAGTTAATACTATTGCATACCTTCTTCTCTCATTTGCTGGTGTAATTCTTCTTTGAGCATCCCCTTTCTCCTTTGCATCCAAAATGAACTCATTCCAATCCCTCACTGGAATAAAGGAAGGACGCTCGTACTTTGGGTTCTGGATGAGACTCTTTCTATATGAGTCCCTCACAGTCTTAAGATGTTTGGCAGCTTTTTCAAAAAATTTCTTCTCCTCAAAAATATTACTACCAAACTCATGCTCTAAATCTTTAATGAGCTAATCTTTTAATTTTTTGTCTTGCAAGTTCCACCTTTTAAGAAAAGACACAAAATTGTTAGATAGAAAAATGAACTAAAGTTGTGTACCTTGAATATAGTAAAAGAAAAGACTTGAATGAAAGGAAAAATACTATACCAATTAATTATATGAAAAAAAATAGTGGGATAGGGTTAGTTCACTTATGATGTTCCACCTTGTACATATGGTGGGCCCAAATATCTCAGTGTGAGGTCATAAAGCGTCTTATAAAATGAATCATTTCGTACAAAAAATGTCATGGGATAATCAATCAAAAACTTGTTATGAATAGGTAAATGCATATCAGAATATAAAAAATAATAATTTTAAAGTACCTGGAAGCTTAGGACATTTTAAAGGCATCAATTCATTATCGTCAATCAACAATGACGTCCGCATAAATCTCATGCTAGAAACACAGGTAGATCCAGGAAATGATAGTGAATTATCACCAATACATGTACTTTGATCTGTATTTGGCATACCAGATGGTGCCACCAGTGTATCTCCTACTCCACAAAATTAATCCACTATGAGATGCACCCAAGATTAAAGTAAAAATTATCAAATCATAATTAACACAAAACCAAATATAGGTAAACAAGGATTTACCATGCATAGACCATGAAGGCGTCGATGTTTGCATGCCCCTTGTTGCCAACATTGCACTCGGCAATCTTGGATGGATGTTCGTTGACCTCCTAGGAGGAGTTTCCTACACTTGATGACCTGAACAATACATTGTTAGCAAAGACATTCTGAAATAATAAAAGTAAGAGTTAACTTAAGAAGTTTTTGAATGTTCTAAAGAAAAAATTCCTTGTAACTTGTCAACTAAAGGATTATTTTACTTGAGGCATCCAAAGCTCTGCTAGTACCGGCCTCACCACATTGTCCTTGACCAGGTACTAGAGTTTCCAAAAAATCCTGTAACAAGAACACATATTACATATTTTACTTCACAACATAAAAGAGTATAAAATATAAACCTTTATTGAACTTTTGTTATAACTAAATATTCATTACTGCTTACTTCATAACAACGTGCTTGCGCCATCAATTTAGATAGCCTCTTCAACATCTCCTTGGTTGGATTTGCTTCATCCAAAATTCTCATAATTTCTAAATTGATTTTTTTTAGTTTTTTCCTCAACATAATTGTTATATTAGGCATTTCTACGATATCATCATCAGAAGGGGTAGCTATTGCCTCTGTTGCTATAGGTGCTTTTCCCCTATCCTGAACATCAAATTGTGATAGGAATATCAGTAAAACTATCATAAAAACTCAAAAACCCTAAATAAAATAACGTAATAATATAACATTTTTCAACTATCTAATTTGTATAATTTCAATAAGGTTTACCGTTGCTGAAGAATGGGTGGGAGGAGCATCCTCGTGGCCTCTATCATTTGCGGGATCCATATCGTCCTGTGACAAAGATTAAATATAAAAAATTCAGCAAAATGAAAGCAATAGGCTTAGCAAAAAAAACTTATTAATAAAATGGTATATAGTACTTACCACCCTCATGAGAGTAACTTTGTTTGTATCTATGCAATTTAAATGGTAATCTATTAGCAGTTCTTCCCCTGCACTTATTGATTTTATCGCACATACAAAAACTTGATTCCCCTCACGCACCTCAAATATGCAATTGGGTTGCTGATTAGTTGAGGAAGGTCGTGTACTATTTATAAAACCCGCAATATTACCTATTGCTTTTGGTCTCCCATCAATGTACATTGAAAATCTTTTACTTTGATCATTTATATAATTTGTTGATAGTGCATACCTACGCATACTTTTTTTATATTGAAAAATCCGCATCCAATCATTGTAATTGTAACACATACTGACATACTTGAACAATTCAACAACTTTTTTGTAACATACCTTTATCCCATCCATGGAAAATAGGCCCAAACCATGTAATGAGGATGGAGCTATGCGATATATCCTCTCATTAACACAAAAATCA
>MU223536.1:1786627-1843124 GCA_018584345.1 Thuja plicata
GAGGTGAATCCTTATAAAAGGAATCACGAAACCCTAAAAGGGAAACCCTAAGGTTAGCTAAAGCAAACTAGAGTGAATAGGTGAGTTAGTAATTAGATCATAATGATTTAATTAATAACCTGATAGAATGTTACTCTAACACCCCCCCTTAAAATAAGCTTAGGGAGAAGCAAAACCTAGGAAACTACTGCAGAAAGCAGGAAAGATGGGTCCCGGCAACAAGGCCTGATCAAGTACCCAAGTACAAGAAATGAACTAGATGAAGGAAAATAAGTCTTCGATCTAGGAAAAGGTGTCCCAGAGAAAGGAACAAGAAGGAGCAAGAAGCATCTCCGAAGCATGAAGCTGAAAACTCTGTCAGAAGAGACTGCTGGAACCCCCACTGAAGTGCATGACCAGGTAGAGAAGACAATGTCTGAAGAGCTGATCAATCAAACCAGGAAGCAATAGAACCAACAGGTGAACCCCCCCATAATGCTGAATAGGGAGAGGTGACAGGAACACTGAAATGCAATGCTAGAAACATCTGCAGAAGAAAGAACCAGGAACACCAACAGTGCAACAAAAGTACAAACATAGTATAAAGGGCGGTGTCATCGACACACATCATGGGCTAATGTCGTGGAAGGTATGCTCACTTGACAAAGGTGGATGCACCTAAAATGGCATAATCATCATAACCCCCCATGACACTTTATAACAGAGTGCGAGTACAAAAACCATACAAGGTGCTCAAGATCCCAGATATACAGAAGAAGGCACTTTATCTCAGTGCATTTATAGAACAAAGATGCATCAGAAGAAGCATACAAGCTCAGAAGTCAGAAAGAAGAGTGAGCTAGAATATCAGAAGAAGAGATCCCAGGACCTGTAGACCCAAGAAATCCACCAAAGTGCATAAACTGCCAAACTCAGACAAGAGAAAACCTGGAGAAGAATCTGGAAAAAATACCTCTGCAACTGAATAGTTCACTGAACCAGCTTTCCGATGATATCTGGTTTGCCAAAAATGGAGTCCGGATGAGCCAGATATGACCCCCAGAAGGCAAAAACAAATATCATACTTCAACAGTAAAAAATGCTATAGAAATGATAGAACTCAAAACCCTAACTACCATCATCGGAAATTACTTGAAAAGAGCTTTTCGACGGTATATGGAAGTCAGAAAAAGACCCCCGGATGCTCAAGATAGAGCGAAAACAGTCCCGGGGGGTCAGAAAGGCCTCAAAACTCAGGTTTTAAGCCCATGGGACTAAAAAATTTTTGGCGCCTGGGCGCATGGCGCATGCAGGGGGCTGGGGCGGAGCCCCTGGTCACCCATGTGATCGCGCGCAGTTAGAAAGGGGCCCGCGGGGGCTAAAGCTACCCCGAGCGGCGCTTGGGTGGCGGAACCAGGCTGAGCGGCGACAGCGGCGGAGAGACCGGGCTGAGCGGCGACAGCCGCGGCGGTTTGGTTGCGCGCGGGCGGCGGCGGTGGGTTGGTTGCACGTCAGCGGTGGGAGGCGTGCGGGGGGCGTGGCGGTGGCGGCACACCCGCCTGCACCAAAAAACTATTTAAAAACATATTTTTTTTTTGCATCGAAAAACATGCCTGTACGGCCCTAGAAGGCCAAAAAATTTCTCCCCGAGGCTCCGGTGTCCAAATCGGACGTGCCTTATATAGATTCTAGGGTTTTGGGGCCTTCTAAACGTAACTGTGAGGTCAGTTTTGGTCCAAAGTGCCTCAAAAAATAAAGACCCCCCATAATCAATGAAAGATGCCAGAAAAGACTGGAGAACTTCAAACCCCCGAACTACGATGAGCTTGCTTAAAAAAAAATAGAACAGCGAGTAGCACGAGAGCTCTGATACCATGTTAGATTTGAAGAAAACAAATCCACCCAAGAACACCTGCATGCACGATTGTCACAAGAAAGAAGCAAAGACAGAAGAGAAGAATGGCTATGGAGGCCAAAAAGCCAGAGGAGACATCGTATGCAACAGAAAACAATATGTTTCTATGAATTACAATGTGATGTGAAAACTCTGTAATCAAAACTAAAGAGGTGAATCCTTATAAAAGGAATCACGAAACCCTAAGGTTAGCTAAAGCAAACTAGAGTGAATAGGTGAGTTAGTAATTAGATCATAATGATTTAATTAATAACCCGATAGACTATTACTCTAATAGTTCTAGCTTCTAGCTATTCCTCCTTCGCACACGCTGCAATTAACTAATAATGAAATGAGGTTTGAAACCCTTTTTTACTTTAAGTTATGCCCGTGTTGGTTAAAATTTTGACCAACACGATGTTCGTCAAACTTTCGACCAATACGGGCAAGTATTTAAAAAAACAAAAGTTTTCCTTCTATAATTCGACCAACCTAAACCTTTTTATTTGATGGTCGAATTGTTTAGTCAAAAAATAAGGTCAAATGTACTAGTGTACCCAAGCTAGGGAAAAATAGACATCATGTAAAACACATTTGGACAAGAAATGAAAGGCCAGCATAGGATGAGTCACAAAAGTGTAATGCAAGAGCAGGAAAGGATGCAGTCCAAAGGAGTAGACATGTCAAGAGGCTTAGATCAAGACCAAAGGGGAAAATGATAGTGATAGAAGAAAATTAATGGAGGAAGATAGAGGTGAAAACATGAAAGGAATAAAAGCAAGATCATCATAAGATAGCTCACAAGATAGCCCAAATGTTAGTGTATAGATCAACATTTTCAAGATCAAAGAGAGAATATGGAATGGATGAAAGATGTAGAAGAACTACACATGACACCTGATTGTCAGGTTTTCATCATGGTACCTATCCAAGGTGCCACAAGAGAGTGGTTTTCACCATAGGACGAAAGTATTTCTCTTTAATTTTTATTTTATTTATTTATTTATTTTTTTAAATTTTTTAAATTTTTTGGAAGAAGGCAAGCTTTTTAGATAATGCTCCTTGAAAGGATAAACTATGATATGCCAAGGATTCAAAATGATATGCTCAAAGATGCTGATAGGGAAAGGAAGATGAAAGATAAAAATGGAGGATAAGGTTTTATGCAAAGCGAGTGAGGTTGGAAGATAGGAGGAATAGGCAAATGATGAAAATGAATATAAAGTAGAAGGATAGTGAATGGAAGGATTGTTGAAGGGTAGACAGAAAGGAAGGCAAGATCAACATCAATACACACCTTTAAGGGTGGTGAGAGGGTGGAGGAAATGTGAATCAAGGAATACGTAATGGAATATGGTGAATGGATAACAGAGGTTGCGATTTAGGTGTATGGAATGAAAGAATGTTTTTGGAAGAAGATGAAGTGGAAGCCTTTGGAAGCTTGAATGTCAACTTCACTTGTTGCTCAACATGAGACTCTTTCAAGAGAGACTTTGGAATCCATATAGTCTTAGGCTTTTCATTTTTTTTTGATGATTTAGATAGAATATCTTCAATGATGGATTTTGGAACCCATACTTGTCTTGTAGTTTTCTTCTTAGATATCTCTTTTGACTTTATTCCCCCATGTTGATTAGAGGAGACATGGTGATCTCCTTTTTTAGATAGATTCTTGTATTGCTTCTTTTTCTGGTATTGAACATTCAAGTTTCTTCCAAAAGACTTGGGACTTGTGGAGGAAGAAAAAAAATATGACTGGTTTAGATGGGTGGATGGATGAAAAGGATTCAAGGGTATGCATCTATGTTGATCTTGAGGAAAGATAGGAGATGGAGGGATGTAAGGACCCAAGATGGATGAAAAATTAGGAGAGTTAGAAGGGGAAAGTGAAGGGACATAAGGACCCAAGATGGAAGGAAAACATGAAGCCCTTATTATTGGTGGAGGAGGTCCAAGGATGGACGTGGAAGATGCAAAAAGATACTCAATAAGTTCATCGGCATGTATATGACAACCAAGGACATCAACATCTTTAGAATGAGCATTAGGATTTTCAATAGGATCATGAACATCTTGAATAGAATCACCTTCTTTGATATGATTGTTTGAAGCTTGAAAAGACTTAGGAAGAGTAGAAAGTGGAAGCGAACATGGAGTGGTAGAACAAGAAGATGGAAGACTTTGATCTTGACAATGATCTTTGGATAGCATAATCGCATAATTTACTCTTGATTTTCAATAGGCTTAATATTGGAAGTAACAACACCATTTTTAATAACCTTAATGGAAGTACCATCTTTGGAAAGAACAAGTGGGGTAAGGTTATTTTGATTGTCAATAAGCTCAACGGTGTAAGTAGTGACTTGATCTTGCTTAGGGGAAGACTTAAGACATGGTGGAATGAATGAGAAAGGGCGTAAGGGATCAAAAGAACCATGACGCGGATAAGAGACATCATAAAGAGGATTGGATGACATGGAGATTTCTTGATCTTGATCTTTCTTTATGTTCTTTTCTTTATCATTTTTAGAGTCCTCTTGACATGGAGCCACTTCTAAGGACAAGCATGTTGGAATTGTATGGGAGACTTGGGAAGAGATGGGGAAGGATTAGCTGAAGTAGGCATCATAGCATATAAAGGCTTAGGCTCTTTAGGTTTAGCATTATTGAAAGTATTTGCAGCCAAGTGAAGGTTAGCTTGAGTTTTTTAAAGAGGTAGCCCTTGAGGATAACTATAGGGAATGACATGAAAAGCATTAGGGTATGTGTCAAATAAAGGATTTGTGAAAGATGTGAGAGGCTTGGAAAATTTAGGAGATGCATGTGTATTGGAGGAAGTAGAGGATGGAAGGGAATCATCACAAAACAATGGTTCCTCATTAACATGATCTTTCTTGAGAGTGCAATATTTATTTTCAGCATGAGAATCCTTGGAGGAGGAATTCTTATAGAATTGACATTTGTAATTAGTGTGGAAAGCTTTCTCTTCCTCAAATGCATCATCAAAGTATTGTTAATAAAACTCATCAAAGTCTCTTTCAAAATTAGAATCATGGCTTTGCTAGGGTTTCATGTGTACGACGTATTGTCTGTGTCTTTTCTCTGGGCTTTCCATCTGTCATACTACATTTACTATAGGATTTTTGCATTAGGGTTAGCTTTTAGTATGGCTTCGGCCAACTTCAGCCCAGCAGTTGTTGCTGGTGCACAAGTTAAAGCTTCAGATAGCCATGGTGCCTCCTTTGAACAAACATCCATACAAGTTTGTCCTGAAGGTTTTTCATGAGGTAACCCTGATATTGTTCTTAATCTGCAAGAATTTGATTCTGCATGTGAATGGTTAGAAAAGCATACTCTGATTGGATATTTTTTGGGTCGTACTCCTCCTGAAAGTATCCTCAAAGACTGGGTTAACAAGAGCTGGACCCCTCATGGGGTCCGCCTTGACAGTGTGCAAAACCTTACCAAAGGTTTTTTTCTTTTCCATTTTTCTAACCCTTCTTAGGTGGAAGCGGTTTTTAACCGTGGACCCTGGACTGTTAGGTCTTCCCTACTTGTTTTCCATAAATGGTCTCAAGACTTCACCATCTTGAACGACAAGAAACTTAGGGTTCCTATTTGGGTCAAATTTCTTGGTCTCCCCTTGCCATGCTGGCTATTCATTGAGTCCATTGCTAAAACCCTTGGTAAGGTCATTGTCATGGAACATGATAAATTTTTCAATGCTCGTCCCCAGAAGCGTGTCTATGTTGAGGTCGAACTTTCTAGGGACCTCAAAGACACTGTTGAAATTTAGATTGGTGCCCTCACCATTTCTCAAAAAGTGCTCTATTTGAACCTACCCAACACCTACTATCGGTGTCAATCGACAGAACACAAGATTAAGGATTGTCCGTTAGCAACCCCTCGGGTTAAGTCACTGCCAAAGGAAGCAACGACCAAACACTCGGAAGCCGAAAAAAAAGAAGAATGGACTACAGTTTCATGAAAAGGAAGGAATGCCTCAAGCTCCAAGATGACACAAGCTACTTCTGCTATGGTGTCACCTTCAGAACCCTCAGCTGGAAAATCTCCTTCTTCTAGTGATCTGCCACCACCATTTGTTTCAAACCCTGTTATACAGGGGAAAAGCCCTACATCGAAGCCTTCCACTCTTGAAGTGGTGCTCACGCTGCCAGTGGATTCTTCAATTTATTCCCAACCTTTGCATCAGTCTCGCAGTCCTGATGGACACATGGATGACCTAGAAAAAATATAGTTTACCTCTTCTGGTGAATTACTCCCCAGTTTTGGCTCTGTACCAGCCTTCTTGCAGAATAGATTCTCCTCTCTTGGGGATGAGGAAACCATGCAAGAGTTTTTATGAATTTTTTGTCATGGAATGTGTGAGGTCTAACTGACCTCTCCAGAAAGTACTATGTGCCGGATACCCACTGTAGACTTCACAGTTTGGACGTGCTATGTTTATAGGAGGTTAAGATATCTGGGTTTCTTCTTAACTCTGCCTGTCGTGTCATCTGGCCGGACGACATTGTTTTTTCTTCTCAGCATGAAGCTGGTAAAGGTGGTGTTATTACTATTCTGACACCTCACCTTCATTCTTCTATTATTGTTCATGGTTTTGATCTGATGCAGTGTGTCACCTAGATTTTGCTTTCTTTTCATAATCATTCTTTTGGTGTCATTAATTTTTATGCCCCCAATGATGTTGTTGAAAGATCTCAACTTTGGCGCTGGCTGGCAGACAATTTGCCTCTTGCCACTTGGGTTATGTGTGGGGATTTTAATATGGTTAAGCTGGCCTCTAACAAGGAAGGAGTTATACCTTTTTTCTAGACAGCTGGAGAGAGAATTCTGGTATCAAATGTGTAATAAATTGGGCCTTTTTGATCCCAATGCTAACCGCTGCCAATAGGGTGGGGTTTGGTATACTTGGTCCAATTTTAGAGCTGGCTCTGACCGTATATTTAAGAGGCTCGATCGTGCTATGATAACAGCTCAATATTTTTTCTCCTTTTTTGAAGATCAAGGCCTACCTATCATTCCTCTGACAGATGTTACCTTTTCAGACCACTTCCCTATTTCTTTCTCCATCACTTGGCAATTTTCTGCCAGAAGGGCTGCCTACACGCAGTTTTATCTCAACACGTCGGTGCTGACACATACTTCCACTATTACTCACATTCTTCAAGTCTAGAATTTAGAATCTTGGCCCCTCACTCATCTTGGTTGGATTCAATGGTGGAATGATGCCATTACCCGCACTGTTAGATTTCTTTGCATTTATGGCCGACAGTTAGCTTATTACTGAAATTGTGCTTATGGAGCTAACACTAAGGCTCTTTGCAATGCTGCTGATTTGCTTGCCTCAAATCCCTTTGATTATACTCTCCAGCTTGAGCTAGCCCAGCTCCGTCATGAGAAGCAGATTGCTGATGCCTATGCTTCTCGTGGAGCTCAAATCAAAGATTGCCTCCATTGGTGGGAGGTGGGTGAAAAGGCCTCTAAGGATTTTTTTCATTCTCTCAAATCCCGTCATACCAATGTTGGTATTCAAAAGATTAAGCAAGGATCTAACACACTTATGGAGCTTTCGGCCATCCTGCAAGCTTTTGTTCAGCACTATGAACAAGTGTTTTCCTCGTAGGGTAATTCTGCAGCCCGGGAAGAGGCTCTGAAGGCTTGTATTGCTATTACTCCAAACCACCTAGCGGTCGAGTAGCATGCCTTTTGTGAGAAATTTCTTACCATCTCTGACCTTAGAGAAGCAACTTTCTTTATGGCCAATGATAAATCTCCAGGATGCGATGGCTTCCCCTGCGAATTCTACAAACATTTTTGGGATGCTGTTGGTCCTGATCTGCACAAAGTCTATCTTGAGGCCTTTCACGGTAAAAGTTTGGGTACTTTAATTAATAAAGGAAATATCAAATTCATACCTAAATCTAGTGATCCAGAGGATATCTGCAATTAGAGGCCCATCACCTTGTTGAATGTCTCATACAAGATAATTTCCAAAGCTTTAGCCCTTAAGATCAGACATCTGCTTCCTCTTATTGTCTGCCCTGAGAAAAATAGTTTTATTAAGTCTAGGTATATTCTTGACAACATTATTGCTGTTTGGGAAGGGATGGAATGGGCTCGCCATTCTCAACAGGCTACTCTATTTCTTAAAATTGATTTTTCCAAAGCCTATGACTACATTGAATGGCCTTTTATTCTGGCTATGCTTCAAGCTCTTGGATTTGGTCCTCACTTTTTACAGTCTGTGGAAATGCTTTTTAGTGATGCCTCTACTTGCATTACCATCAATGGGTCCCAATCTAATACTTTTGGGCTTTTTCGATCCATCCGGCAAGATTGTCCGCTGGCTCTTGCTTTATATGTGCTTGCTGCTGAAGGCTTTGGCTACTTTCTTGCACCCTCTATCTTCTCTGGATCAGTTCATGGCATTACTCTTCCTGATTCCTCTTTCCAGCTTGTTAATGGCCACTTTGCTGATGACTCATTTCTCACTCTTATTGAGGATGAGGAGAACATATCCAATGCCTTGCAGTGCTTGGACACCTTTTGTCAAGCCTCTGGATCTGCTATTCAATGGTCTAAAACCCTTTTCTTCAGACAGTCTTTTCTTCTAGCCCCTACCTAGCTTAACAATTTTGGCTGGAAATGGGTCTAGCATGGGGAATTCTTTCATTTCCTGGGTATTCCCTTTGCTTTCCATGGCTCCTCTGTGGATTTATGGAATGCTGTGATTGCCAAGATTGAAAAAAGCCTGCAATATTGGATCTACAAGCCTCTTTTGCTCGCTGGAAAGTTTCAGATTTGTTCCAAAGTTTTGGCTGCTATGCATGTCTACTACTCCTCTTGTTAGGCTCCCTCAAATGCTTCTTACCTCAAGCTGGAGCATTTTCTCTGAGATTTTCTTTGGGCCTCTGGTGCTGATGGCCATGGTTTTCATAGGGTAGCCTGGGAGTTCTGTTGCCTTCCTCATGACTCTGGTAGCCTTGGCCTTCTCTCCACTTAGAGGCAGGGTCTTACTCTCTGTGTGAAGTGGATTATCCGTGCTCTTATTGGTAATGAGGCCTAGAAAATTCTTGTCCAGCACTACATCTCTTTGGGTTTTCTAGTTCACAGGCTGGCCTAGAAAGGCATTGGTCTCCAGACCTTACTCACTATGAAGGAACCTGTTCAAATCTAGGGTACCTTCGTTATCAAGAGCATTTAGAAATCTTGGGAAGCTTTTAAGCCTTGGCTCCGATGGGATGGTGATGCCTTTTGCAATGGTCTATCTTTCAATTAATAGAGCCTCTGGTGGTCTCTGTTGTTTTCTATTCAAGGCATCCCTTTGGCTAAGACTCAAGGGACTAGTGCTCTGAATTTTTTCAAACATGGCATTTGGACTCCCAAGGACCTCTTCTCTAGAGCTTCTATGGGTCTCCGTTCATGGGAGGACATGCAGGTGCAGTATCATTTGGCTCATTCTGATCGCCCGACTTTTGATCTTTTGGTTTTTGCGATTCCTGCCAACCTGCTTCATAAAATTGGCATTCATTCTGTTAGGCCTTGGTGGAAGGATTGGAAATGGTATCCTGCCACACCTTTCAGCAATTTTAAGCCATGATTGGGCTATAGGTGGTTATATCCTCATCTTCCGATGATAGGTACCCTTAATCAGAGATGGCATCTTCATTTAGCCACATCTCACTGGAGCTCTCACTTTCAAACCATCTGGGCTGCCATTACGGAGCCAAAGATGGCTCTTTTTACGTGGTGCCTACTTTTTCAAGGGCTCCCAGTTGGCCCTAGGCTCAAACATCTGGGTGTTCAAGACCCTCATTGTCCCTTCTATGGTCACCCTGAATCCTTTTTGCACATCTTCTAGTTTTGTAGGAGAGCTCAACAATATTGGCAGTGGATTCATGATTTCTTCAAGCCTTTTCGGCCCGAGCCTTTCTCTTGGCACATGATTGTCTTAGGAGATTCCCCTAGACTTCCTTCCAAGCTTACCCAGATTTGGCATAATTTCAGGATGGAGATTTTTTTCACATTATGGAAAGATAGGAATGCTGCTATTTTTTCTCATAGCTTTCTTGATACGAATGTTTCTCTGTATAACAAGGCTTGCATATGTAATAATTTTATGATGCAGATTCAAGTTTAGGCCAACAAAGTGGCCCTTGTGGTGGCTCACTTGTAGGAGCTTCTCAATCATTGGGGCAATGCTCCTTGCACTATTTCTTAGGTTCTGCTGGATGCCATCTCTGCTGAAGGTACTCCTCCTAGAGGCCGCCGCCATGGGTGCAGCTCCTCAGCATGTCGCTCATGCACTCCATGATCATAGGCTCCCCACCCCCAATCTCTGAGAGGTGGTAGCGATGGTTGGCGACACCTCTTGGCTTCTCTACCTCGCCGCTCTTCTGGGTGGTCTCTGGCACCAGCTCAGTCTGCCCCTCTTGATGCTCCTGCTTCTCATCATGGCTCTAGTTGGCCTCCTGCCACCTCCTCCAAGTTTCCCTGCTTGGCTTTTCCATTTTTCTGCCCAGGGTAGAAGAGAAAGAAAAAGAAGAAGCTAAAGATGAAGATGAAGGGTGGTCACTTCCCGACCCTCCCGTCAACCCCAATGCTATGTGGGGTTCTGATGATAAAGATCCTCCTCCTTCTGCCACTGCTCTTGCTGCATAATGGCTATATGCCTATTTTTTTTATGAATAGTTGTACTTTATTTCTGGCCCGGCCGTGTGAATTTTGCGGGGTGATTCTTATGTCCCCCGACCCCTTTTTTGTGGATATGTAACTTTGATATTTTATTAATTGAAAAGGCACTATTCATCAAAAAAATCAGAATCATATGGATCACCATCACAATCTACCCAATGGGATGACCCTTTAGTAAGAACAAGCACACGACAAGGAGGACTCTTAGGAATAGAAGTATCATAAGTATGTCTATGTATTTCATCATAATAGTCATCATCAGTATAGGCATCAAAGTCATCGGAGGCATAATAGCTGGGATCATCAAAGTCATCAAAGATGGGCATGTCATTCTTCATGGTAGAGGTATCACAAGGATTATCACATTTCTCATTATGGTATGCATTTTGAAGAGGATCATGACTCTTGGGAGAAGTAGAAGAAGAATGAGATCATGAAGAAGAAGAACATGAAGACCTAGTGGAGGAAGAAGATTTGGATGATGAAGAATGATGAGAAGACTTAGACGAAGAATAAGATTTGGATGATGAGGAATGATGAGAAGACTTAGAAGATGAAAGATGTTTGGTAGAAAGATATTGTGAGGAGATCATGCCTAAAATCCTAGCAAAGGCATCTGATTCACCCATATTTTTTTCTATTTTTCTTCAGAATTTATCATCCATGAATTTTTTGGAGAAAACCCGCTCTTCGAATTGAACAATAAGTTTGAGATCATCTAGTCTCAAGAGAGGTTCCATAACAAGATATTTTAGATTCATGGTTCTAGAAGAGGAGGAATCAAGAATGGAAGTGATAGAATAGATGAAAATAGAAGAAGATAGACCAGATAATAAGAGAAAAAGAATCAAGAAGATGTGAAGATCTTACGAAGAAGAGGAAGAAGCATGAAAGAAGAAGAGAAGAAATGGAAATGGAAGACTAGGAAGACATGGGAGATGTGGAAGAAAGAAGACCAAGAGTCATTTTGTGCAATTGGATACCATTTGAGTTCATTTGGATGTTGAGAAACATGTCATAACACTTTTGGGGAGATCTATTGAAGTTTTTATCAATCGGGAACTTAGATTTGTTCATTTTAATTGACCAACTAGCTGCATTAACAGATTTTTATCATGAATCAGGCATGCAAGACAACAATCAGGGAGTTCAAGCAATCAATTGTCTTCAAACAATGAGCAAGGGACAAAGAAACCTTGCACATAAACATAGATAGTGTCATAGTATTCTACTCCATAAGAATTTTTCTTTGTGTATGTTCTCAAAATGTTTTCTAATCACGCACATAGTCCTAGAAAATAAAAAGTTGGTTGCACTATGGTTCTTAGTAATGGCTTGACTCTGCAACTTTTGCAATCTAAAGTAGGTGAAATCCAATTCTAGTGCATTAAATTTTTGACACAGTCTGAGAATTTAATCAATCAAGAGCTGCTGAGGAGATCTGACAACCCACAAGAAATTACACCTGTGGAGATTTCTTCCACAAGGACATTTATATAGCGGCTGTCACTACCATGACAAAAATGGCTATTACCACTTGAGGTTCCATCTATGTGGTTGAACCAATAAAAGGAATTTCCACTATGGTTAACCCTCTCTAACAAGGAAGACTCACAATATGGACCACATGGGGACTTAATTCAGATTCAAGGGTTCCAAGTTTCTGATTCTCCCAAAAGGGAAAAGAGCATAATCCTCTAGCCTCTTCACCTCACCCAAACATAGAAAACAAGATTAATTGACCCACTAATTTGAAATCACCTCATTCAAGGTTCACACAACAACAAATGACACCAATCCCCCAAAGAGAGAAAGTATTGTCAAAAGTTGAAGCCTAAACCAAGTTGACCAATGAGGTAAAAACAAAATCCTTCCCTACCTACAAGGGGATCTATCATCAAGAAGAGCTTTGCATGTAAAAAAATTGAATGAAGCCCACTCTCTCAAGATCACCACAAATAGTGTTCATAAGACCTAATTACTATGTAAAACATATATGCAAGAAAGAAAATCTAGGTCCATTTTTAGAGCACCAATTGGAAATGTGATCTATGAAAGTAAGAAAATACTCAAGCTAAACACATGAGAGGTTCATTTTATTTTCAAAATCCAAATGTTATAGAGATGAAAAAAAAAACCTCAGATCCAAAGCAACGCGACCATGTTTTTGTTTATCCACGCAAGTCCAAGCAATCCCCACGAACTCTCCAACAAGCAAGACAAACAAACAAGCAAACAAGATATGCAATGTATATTCAACTTATGCAAACCCTAGGGTTAGATCTAAAAATAAATTGTTAAGAGAAATAATAACTAGCAAATAACCCAAATGAAAACTCACATCATGCATTGAACCATGTAAAAATAAGTGCAAGCTAATCATTAAATGCCTTTTTTTAATTTTGATTTTTGACCTAGTCAACAAGATTGGACTTATATGCCATGAATTAAAATCCTAAACCCTAAATATAGAAAATAAAACCTTGTTAAAAACTAGAGAGCTTTCCAAAAATATCAGAATTTTAAAAATATATTTTCATTTGTGCCCTAGGGAGCTATTTTCCTAAAATAGACTAGTTTTCTTAAATCGACCAAATCAGCTATGATATTGCATCCAAATTTAAAAATCAAAGACTGGACCCCCTGTAGAATTTAAATAAATTTCTGAAAATGTAAATTTTTTTGAAACATTCTCTGATTTGCGCCAAAAATTAAGGTTTTACAAAAAATAAAGAAAAAATTATTAAAAATTCAAAATATCTCAGAAAATTCTAAATTTTTTACAAAAACTTCTCTGATATGTCACCAACTTACAAAAAAAATTTAAGACCAAAAATATAATCCATTTGGGAGATATGATCAAATATTTTAAAATCTAGGGTTTTCATCTCTAAACAAATCTGCACAAGGGTTAGGCTTGAAAATCTTCAATAAAATAACCATGTAAAGATTAGAAAATCTGATAAAATGAAGGAAAATCAGGAGCATCATGCCCCACAGTGGGCATAAAAAATGTTTGATGAAAATGTGTCACACTTCTATGAATCATTCCATCCAAGGTTGCTCAAGAATGAGGCCTCAAATATCGACTCATAGCTCTCTAGTCATGGAGTGCAAAGGTTTAAAATGGAGGCCCTCAGATTGACCTAGTTAGTGACCATGCAAGTACACCATGAAATGAGAGATTCAATGCATGAAAATGAGATCTACTCTATATGATAACAATGCATGAAAAAAAAAATAATCTAAATGATAACAATGCATGATTAATCTATGAAAGGAAATATGCAAATCTAATCTATGAAAACATAAATCTAATCTACATGAATAGCCATGGATGCAAGAAGAAGAAGACAAGAATAGAGAAGTTGCAATATCCAAGCTCAAGTGCTCAAATCCTCCTCCAAAATTGCTCTCCAAACCTGTAGCATAACAATACTATTATTGTGTATGATCTCTAAATGAGAATGAGAGATTTCCTTATATAGAAAAATGAGTGGTTGAGATTAAGAGACAAAAAAAATTGATCAATGGTGGAGATTAAGAGGCAAAAACCCACCACTTAGGAAGATGTGATGAAAAAGGGATTTAATTTAATTTACTGCCTTTTTCATCAAAAGAAGAGCTTTAAGTGGGGATTTTTATTTATTTAATTAAAAGAGGGGTTTTCTTTCAATTAAATAAATTAGAAGAATTTTATTTAATTAAATGGGAGGAATTTAATTTAATTAAATAAGATGAATTTTATTTAATTAAAAGGGAGAAATTTACTTTAATTAAATAAGATAAATTTTATTCAATTAAAAGGGAGATTAAATCTTTTAATTAAATAAGATAAATTTTATTTAATTAAAAATAAAATTAAATCTTTTAATTAGATAAAATTGATCAAACATTAGAAAATATTGAAATAATTGAATTAATTGAATTAATTTCAATTTGATCAAGGAAATTGATTTGAATTGAAAATATTCCAAAGCATTGATTTAGGAAATTGATAAAATGATAAAATGGGGCCCAAAGTCTAGGCGACCATTTTAGGGTGCATACAAAAAATACATCAAAAAAATATATATATCAAAAAAATTAAAAAATTCAAAAAAATGGAAAAAGTGCCTTGGTGAAAACCTGGAAATAGGTGTCTTGGTAGCAAAAATTCAAAAAAATTATAAAAAGTCTTGAAAAAAAAAATAAAAAAAATGAAAGAGAAAAAATTGCAATAAAATCAAGTGGTGAAAACCTTGAAACATGCGCTACTTGAGACCTTTGCACCCTTATTTCTTAGCACGTGTCCTCGTCACTTAGCCTTTCTCCATCATGCCTTGTTCTTGTTGCCTTGGTTTGGAATTGGTCTTTGTCTTTGTCTAGGGGGCATAACTGTGTTATCTTTGGTCTCTTGGATGTGTTGGTCTTTAGGACACCTCACAAATGGTCTTTTTCAATACCACCCCAACTATATTTTTCAATACAACCCCTAACATCGAGTATTTTTTAACACTTATCAGTTTGGTCTTACCCTGTTTTGTCATGTGCTCTTACCTGCTTGCAAGCATTCAATCCTTATCCTCAAAACTCAGTATCAGTTAACACACTTGAATTTTTTAACACAACACTTAATGCTTGAGCTAAGTCATGATATTTTCTTTGTGTGCTGACTGTTATTGATTTTCATTGAGTGTCCTTGTCTAAAAAGTCTCTCCGTGATGCATAGCTAGAGGACTTGGGGCATGGGGCATGTTTTTCTTTGCTTCCTGCTTTATGCTTCACTGTTTTTGCACAACCATTCTGCTGGTCATCCTGGCCTCTATGCCTTGATGCGAGCATGGTTTTGCTATATTAAATTGGGTAAGCTAACATCACAGTCATCTTGACCTTTATGTCTTTGATGCTTATGTTAGAATCTTTCCACATTCCAATCTGATATAAATCATATTCATATCTTCATAGTTACACTTGTGACTAGTGATGATTGTGTGATTTTCTGATGTCCATTAATAATGGCCCAGTGATGAAAATAAGTTCCTTAACATTCTCTAATGAATGATGAACACAAAGTCCTATGTTATAATTGCTCTATTGCAAGTACACCTTTGCATTTTCATGTAGCTTGCATTGTTAGACTTCATGTTAGTTTGCATTTTAGGCTGCATTATGAGTTTGAGAGGGTTTCCTTCATCTTTCTTGTAGAATTTTAATCAACTGTGGTCACATTTTGATCTTCATTTCCTTATTTTCTTTCGTGATCTCAATCAAAATTTTCTATCTTACACAGTTGATTGGTTTTGGGGAAAATTCTCTTTCTTCTCTCCATTTCTTTCCACTTCTTCCAAACTTCTATCTTCCATTTGCTTTCACCCCACTTCTTCTCTTCTAATTCAACCTTGGGGCATAATCTTTCATGCTTGATGATCTACCTTTGTTCTTTGATCCTTATATCTTTCATCTTACATCAAGAACCTTCTCTTTAGTTTGATTTGATCAAAATTTATCAATTTTTAGTTTTTCCTCTATCTCATTTTGATTTTGATCACGAGGGGGCATTACCTATTAAACTTCAATCTTTGATTTAGCTTTATCAATTACATCAGTATTGCTTGAGATTCTTATCTCTAACATTTCAATTACTTATTTTGATGTTGACTTTGTCTTTTTCAATTGTGCTTACTTTTGTCCTGATGTGTTCCCAGATCGATCACACATCTGGGTTATTTTGTGATCCCAAGTTGACCTCACACTTCAACTGCATTCTTTGACTACATGTATTCTTGAATTGACCACACATTAGTCAAAGAGGGGCAAATGTATGCACCCTAAAATGGTCGCCTAGACTTTGGGCCCCATTTTATCATTTTATCATATTATCAATTTCCTGAATCAATGTTTTGCAATATTTTCAATTCAAATCAATTTCCTTGATCAAATTGTAATTAATTCAATTAATTCAGCTATTTAAATATTTCCTAAGGTTTGATCATTTTTTTATCTAATTAAACGATTTAATTTTCTTTTTAATTAAATAAAATTTATCTTATTTAATTAAAAGATTTAATCTCCCTTTTAATTGAATAAAATTTATCTTATTTAATTAAAGTAAATTTCTCCCTTTTAATTAAATAAAATTCCTCTTCTTTAATTAAATTCAATTTCCCCCATTTAATTAAATAAAATTCTTCTAATTTATTTAATTGAAAGAAAACCCCTCTTTTAATTAAATAAATAAAAAATCCCTACTTAAAGCACTTTATTTGTTGAAAAAGGCAGTAAATTAAATTAAATTAAATAAAAATTCCTTTTTCATCACATCTTCCTAAGTGGTGGGTTTTTGCCTCTTAATCTCAACCATTGATCAATTCTTTTTTCCTCTTAATCTCAACCGTTCACTTTCCTATATAAGGAAATCTCTCATTCTCATTTAGAGATCATCCACAATTATAGTATTGTTATGCTACAGGTTTGGAGAGCAATTTTGGAGGAGGATTTGAGCACTTGAGCTTGTATATTACAACTTCTCTCTTCTTGTCTTCTTCTTCTTGCATCCATGGCTATTCATGTATATTAAATTCATGTTTATTTTCATAGATTAGATTTGCATATTTCCTTTCATAGAATAATCATGCATTGTTATCATTTAGATTAATTTCTTTTCATGCATTGTTATCATATAGAGTAGATTTCATTTTCATGTATTGAATCTCTCATTTCATGGTGTACTTGCATGGGCACAACTAGGTCAATCTGAGGGCCTCCATTTCAAACCCTTGCACTCCATGACTAGGGAGCTATGAATCGATATTTGAGGCCTCATTCTTGAGCAACCTTGGATGGAATGACTCATAGAAGTGTGTCAACATTTTAGCACACACCTGTGAATCTGACATTTTAATGCACTTATGTACAAATAAGAAAGAATTTGTTTGTATTATTGGCCAATAATACCCAATTTTTATAAGATTCTTGGCTAAGATCAAGCCACTAGAGTGAGCACCACAAATAACCTCGTGTACTTATAATATTGTTGCTTGTGCTTCTTCCAAGTTGAGACATCTGAGGAGTGTTTGATCTAGACTATGTTGACAAAGTGTATTGGAAATGATAGTTAACAAGAGGCTTGCCTTATCAAGGACTTTTTTTGGTTACAGGAATGGTTTGGCTAGTTAAGTAAGCATAAATCTCTTGGTACCATGGAGAATTAGGACCAACAATTTCATAGTCAAGATTAGACTTGGGGAATTCAAAGTGAGGGACCACGAGCAGTTTGACCATGAACTCAAAATGTGTCACATTTTGTGGCATGTCGAGCAAAGAACCTAAAGTGGCCATGACATATGTTGCCTTGTTCCAAATTCAAGATATTTTCTCAAATGATATCATTTCAAAATGTTGCTTAATGTTTTCCTCCATGGCTTTATAGGGAATTAATTTGTCATCCTTTGTGTTTTAATTTTCATTAATTTGGTTGATAATCAATTGATAATATTCATATACATGTAGTTTTTCACACACAAGCTTATACTTGGGGAATTCAAAGGGAGGGACCATGATCCGTTTGACCATGAACTCAAAATGTGTCACATTTTGTGGCATGCTGAGAAAAGAACCTAAAGTGGCCATGGCATCTGCTGCCTTGTTCCAAATTTAGGAGATTTGCTAAAATGATATCATTTCAAAATGTTGCTTAATGTTTTCCTTTGTGGCTTTATAGGGAATCATTTTTTCATCCTTAGTGTTTTAATTTTCATTAACTTGGTTGATAATCAATTGAGAATATTAGTATACCTATAGTTGTTGGATCTTCTATTGGACATCTTTTTTGAGTCTTATGATCAATGCTTGATACTCGACTATATTGTTGGTGCAGTCAAAACTCAACCAATAGGACCTTAGAATGGAGTCTCCTTGAGGAGTGATAAATATTGTGCCTATGCCTGATCCCTTTTGTGTGTGAGATTTGTCAAAGTATAATTTATATTGTTTCTTCTCCTTAAGGTAAAACATGCTTTCATCTGGAAACTCTATCAACATTGGATGAATCAAAGGTAAAGGTGCATATGCTAGTTGGTCAACAATAGCTTGTCCTTTTATTTCTTTTTTGTCCACATAATTGATGTCAAACTCACTATGAATCATGACCCATTTGGTGAGCTTCCTTGTTATTGGGGGTTTTCTCAACATGTATTTCAATGGATCAATGTTAGCTATTAGGACCATCTTGTGACTTAACATGTAGTGTTTGAGTTTTTGGGAAGCAAAAACTAAAACCAAACATGCCCTTTTGATTGAAGTATAGTTTAGTTCATAAGAGAAAAATATTTAATTGATATAGTATATGGGTCTTTCCTTTCCTTCTGAGTCATTTTTTGTTAATAATGCCCCTAGTGAGTCCTCTATATCTAAGATGTACAATAGTCGGGGTTGATCTGGAATGGGTGCCACTAAGACCAGTGTTGAAATAAGATAGTTCTTCAATATTTGAAAAGCATTTGACAATCCTCTATCCACTTGAATTTTATGTCTTTGGGAAGTAAGTACTATAATGGATGGAACTTGTAAACTAGCTGTGAAATGAATCATTTTACTGATTGTAGTATGCTTTGTAGACTCCAGAGGTGATTTAGATTTGGTGGTGGAGGCATATTGATATGACTTGGACCTTTTTGTGGTCAATTTATGTTCTTCTATGAGAGACAACGAATCCCAAAAAAATTTCTTGATGTGAATCCAAAGAAATATTTTTGGGGTTTAACCTTACCTTGTATTCCTAGAGTCTATCAAAGACTAGCCATAGTATTGATTAATGTATATTCCTCTCCAATTATTTTTCCCATATTTTATCGACATAGTCTTCCATTTTGATGTGCATCATGTCATGAAAAATGGTCGTCATTGCTCTCTGATATGTAGCACCAATATTTTTTAAACCAAAGGGAATGCCTCACCAACAATAAGTGACCCATCCACAAGTAAAAGTTGTTTTTTGTTTATCTTATAGGGAAATTTAATCTGATTATATCTGGAGAAACCATCCATGGGTGACAACATATTATACTCAGAAGTAAGGTCAACAATCATATCAATGTTTGGTAAGGGGAATCATTCTTTGGGCATGCCGAATTCATATCCGTGAAGTAAGTGCAGATTCTTATGGCTCTATAGGATTTGGACATGGGTACTAAATTGGAGATCTAATTAGCATAGTCAATAGGCCTTACAAAGCCTGTATCCATTAGTTTCTTCAATTTGTCTTTGACCAACGATACAATTTTAGAATGCATTTCTTGGAGGTTCTAATTGTATGGATTTTCCCCCTACTTCAGTGGCATATGGAGGAATACTGGTTTTGGATTCACCCATGCATGTTAGAGTATGACCAAGAAAAATTTATTTGCCTATCCTTAAAGAGCTAAATGAACTATTCTCTTTCCTCTAGTGTTAATCTCTCTTCCAAGTTTATTATTTTTTGTGTTTCTATAGTGCCAATGTTGATTTTCATTATTTTCTCTGTCATAAGTGGTGATTGTTACTAAAAAATGGGGATTATATCAATCTCTACATCCTTAGGCACTTGAGAGAGGTTTTCACCCTCAGATATGCCTTTTGTTTTTAATATTTTGCAGCTAGAAGGTGCCTTTCAGTTTTCACCTAATAGCCTTACATTTTATTTTTTATTTTATGACTAGAGGATTGATGCAACTCCCCAAAGTATATTGTTCTATCCAATTTGATTTTGAAACATGCCTTGTGGTCTCCTATAGGTATATCTTTTCTTAGTCCAAATAATTCGGCAATATCTTGATCATTCTAAAAAATGTCTATCTTTGGTGGATTTTTTTTTCTCCCAATCAATAAGGTCAGGGTAAACAAAAACTACGCTATCCTTGGTTTGGAAGGAAGAAATTGGGAGTTTGGTCAATGTATTGATATATGTATTAGTCACTAATTGATAGGTTTCTGATGAAGATAAGGATGAAGGTTTAGATCGATTTCAAAAATCCTTAATCTAAGCTCAACGATCTATGGGTCTATTTTTTAAAGATGGTTGGGCGATGACAGTGTTAAGATATAAGGTGCTGGTGGTGTGTGGGGGAATTTCACTCATAGCCATTTGAGTCTATGTTTGAATAGAGTTCTTCAAATGTCTCAACTTAGTTATAAATACAAGAATTAATATCAGTGGGCAATAATATATTTGAAATACCTTCTACATGTGGTCTATAACCTAGGTCATGATGCTTCCGGTTTTGGGTAGGTGCAATTGGTTCCACAATTCCTTGTTCATTTTTGCCTATGCTTGAATTTCCATTATACCCTTGTTTTTGGACAATGGTGTACCCTCGTCCATATCCATGTACTCAAATTTTAATCTTTGGGGGTTCTTCGTGTATATAAAACCAAGAAGATAAGTTTTCCTCGATGATATGTTCATGTATGTCGCCATATCTTATGAAAACCATTGGTGAAAAGGTAATTGTTGGTTGTTTCTTTCTCTAAAGAGGTTGCCTTGGTTTTAAATAAGAATAGAGCGAGATTGGTAAATTTCCTACACAGAAGGATTTTGCATAAGTGTATTCGCCACATCCTTTTTCGTGAACTTGGATTTTAAGCTCTAATGTGGGTTCTACAGTTGATTTAGAAAGGTTTGAAAAATCTATGTTTTGAGATGAGGAAATAGTAGATGCCTCCTGATTGTTGGGTACCTAATTCAAAACAACTCCTGTAATATTTATACAATAAAGAAAGGGATCTCTATCACCAAGCATAGTGATTTCAACTCCATTGTGAGGAAAGTTTAGGCATTGATGATAAGTAGATAGTACGACCTGCATGGAGTGGATCCATGGTCATCCCAAGAGCATGTTATAACCTAGCTCTAGTTCTAGTACTTGGAATACAGTGTCTCTTATTACTAGACCCATTCTAATTGGGAGAATTATCATACCGTTGGAAGGACATTCCTAATCATCATAAGCTCTTATTATGGTCTTTTTTGTGACATCTACACAAATATCTGAGTAGTCCAATGCTTGTAATAATTTGTGTACATATATTTAGACCCACTCCTTCATTTATCAAGACTCATTTGATTTTATGGAGGTGGAGGAATACTTCAAGATGTAAAGGATCATTGTGAGATTATTTGAGCTGTAAGGTCTTTCTTAGAGAAAGCGACATGGTGCGATGTGGAAAAATTTCCCACCATGGCTTGAAAATCATCAATGTGTATGTATTTTGGGATGGAAGGGTACTATAAGGATGTGTCTAAGGTTGTTTTATGGTTTGGTGGAATGTGAAGAATTTTATAGATGGAGATTTGTTCTAAGGTATTTTTCAAATGGTCTAATAGGTTATACCATCCTAATGGCAGAGTGGAAAATTTATGTGGTACAAATATTTTTGACGAGGTTCCTTGTACAATGATTTTGGAGTGATAAGTGGTAACTGCACAATTAGTGTCTAGGCCTCAGATAGTGATGGTGTTTATGGTCAGGTTTTTATATAGTTTTTTATAAGTGAAGTTTGAATTATTATTGTGTCTAGATGTGGATGCCTTACCTTTTCCATGATCCATAAGTGGCTTAGAGAATATTTTACGGTCTTGATTGGTGATTCTTAAATTGGTGACAACTTCAATTCACCACGATTGATGAAATATTAGACAATGTGTTTCAGTTGCATACAACTGGCTGTTTTGTGTCTCTTAGTTTTTTGATAATCACAAAAACTATTGTCGTTCCACCATGCTAGTTTATCAGGACCCTTGTAATGTCTTATTTTGGGTAGGGTGACTGAATGAGATTGTAATAGTTTCTCAAGAGGTTCTACAAGAGGTGTAAAGTCTTGGTGTGGAGGGGTGATCCTTATTGCAAAACTTTGTTGAAAGGCTTGGTTAAATTTCTAGACTACTGGGTCAACTTTGTTAATCCTCTCTACAATTTATGACAATTGGGTTTGTTGAATGTTTGGTGGTGCTTTTATGTGCATGACTGGTTGGTCTATCTTAGCGTTAGCAATTCCATCATTTTTTATATTCTTGTTCTTAGAATAGTATTTTGATTTGTCATAAGGTGTTGAATTACTGGTCTCTTTCTTAATGGTTCCCTTTAAGGTGATGGATCTTTTTTCCTTTAACCCTTGCACAACTAGCTCTTTGAAGGACTCAATATGTTGGGATTTTAGTTCACACATCATGTCTAGCTGACAATTTTTTATGAATATATGGATCTTTTCTATCATGGGCATGTGGAAAGATGACTTGGAGGAAACATTCCTCCAACATTGTAGAAATGAGGAAAATTTCTCCCCACTCTTCTTCTTGGTGGTGTAGAGATCCATTGATGTTATTTCCATGACAATGTTGTGTGAATAGTGTGATATAAACTTTTCAGCTAGTTTATTCCATGATCATATTCGAGGAGGAAGTATGGAAACCACTCCATGGATGACCCACAAAGACTACATGGACAATTTTTCATTAGGTAGGTGTCATCATATGCCACTTATATGCAGGCCATGAAAAATTCTCGTATGTGGTCTCGGGGATCACCCTTTTCCTTGTACCTATCAAATTTAGCCATCTGAAATTTTTGTGGAAAATGTGGCATGTGTAGCGTCCTATTGAATGGATAAGGACTAAGGTCAACTTATTTGTAAGACCTTTTAGGAGTGCCTGTTTGAAAATTTATGAAATTTTGTTGGAGGGTTAAGACCTGTTGAGTAAGGAATTCAATGGGTGTCATTGTAGATGACACCATGCTAGGATCAACAAATGTGATCCCACTATTATAGGATGATGCATGAATATATGGAGGTCCATAGACCATGTTTTTATGTGTTTGAGGCACATATGGTTATGGAATATAATAAGGTGGTGGAACATACTAAGGTTGTGGAACATACTATGTTGGTTTTGTAGAATGGGAAGTGTTGGACCCAGTTACTCCACATTGTTTTAAAAAGGAAGAAAGAATCCTCAAATAAGTGGGGTTGATGGGAGGCTATTATTGAGGTACCATTTGATTAATTGGGGAGAAAGAACACCTAGTTGGAGAATTCTAGAAGTTTTTTATTGGGATGCTCGTTGAATGAAAAGGGGTTCTCCTTGGTTGGTCGGGATTCTTTTTTTAATATTTCTTGGGTTATGAACTTGGAGAGCCATATTGGAAGTACATGTTGCAAGGGTTAAGAATAATATAGGTGTTGTTGTGGTGATAGGTGTACTGGATGTGGGTGGAAAGCTAGAAAATAGAGGATTATTTTATTGGATTCCAAGGGTAGTAGAAGATGTGGTGACTTGGGATGCACTGTGAGTGGTGTTTCTTGATTGTAGGGTGGAAGTGAGTGGAAGAGACAACTTGGAGGTAAGCCAAGATGATGGTATGGGAATGCCTCTACTATTGTGGTTGTGTTGAATCTAATGGGTAACTTGGTACCATTCTGTGCAATCATTTTATTGTATGTATCTAGGTTAGTCACCAATATGGATCTCATGAAAGTCATAAACCCGGGTCCATTAAGGAATCTCTATTTTCTTCATTATTTTTTCTAGCCCTAATGTTTTAAAGTGATAACTCATCTTCTAGTGGAGGTACATGAGGTAATTTTGGGATGTCAACTTGTATTTTCTCATGATGCTACATGGTCTCTAGATTGTTGAAATCTAGTCTTCGGGTCCTCTAAACAAGAAAATCAATATTGTTGGTGGGATCATGTATGGGGTCTTAATTTTGTCCATTTTTCCTTTACTCTTTTGGGATCTATGGACTATATTGACTTCAAAAAGGTAGAAAAAAATAACAAATTCTTGCAATGATGTATATTTAAGACAATTTTAAACCATAATGATAGGTGCGTAAGCTAAGGAAAGAGATGATAACTAGAATTTCAACAAAGTCAGGATAAAACACAAGACCACTACTATAATGTCCTAAGAAAATGCACCTTCTAATTTGGCAAACGTCTCTAAAAGGTGGAATACTTAACCCTAGGATATGAAAGCTATACTTTTGGGATTTTTGAATTTTTTTAGAAGAAAATGATGATTATGCAAAAAATTAAATTATTATGCAAGGTTCTAAGCTAAGGGTGATACTAAAATGTAGGATGTGAGCCTCTAATATGTAAGGATATATCGATCACCAAATTTAAAGATAAAAAACAAGTGGAATGTTTAGGACCCATGTTGATTCTATTTGCTTCTTTGTATAAGACACTATTGAGGACAAATTTTAAAGATTCTCAAATACAATAATCACATACTTAGTATAGCTGCATGAGTGGCTCAAAAAAAGAAACAATCTCTTTATGTTCAACAACTTTCTCAAGTTGCAAGTTTTCACACAGTCAGTCACAATGAAAAACATTAAAAATAAGTCTAATCTAAGGTCAAATTGACTTCACTTGTAATATTATAGGCCCATTTCTTGGATTTCCATCATCTCACACAACAATTGTCACACTACTAGGACATGAAAGTCCATGTTGTAGGTTCCCATGTTTTTGCATTTTCTAGGTATTGTTTCCATGTGAGTGAGGTTTTTTTGGCAATAAATTGTTATTTTTAAGAACAAAAATACAAATGGATTGATTTTAGATTAAAAAATTAAACCTGCTTCCATGCCACAAGATATAAAGAAAATGTTAGTACCGAAAACCTAGCAATTAGTTTTGATAATCTACGAGTGCACTACTGTTAACATAATGACAATTTAAAGTTTGAGTGATTCTACTTACCTTGTCCAAATAAGTGTGTAAAATACCCCCATACCTGGTTTCTACTTCTAGTGCATCAATTCATAATCTGCGGGTTGGTCCTTTGTTTTTCTTGATCTCTCTTTATCACTTTTGTTGTTCAATTGGCTCTCGAATCTTGATTCTCTTATGTTTTGGTGGTGCACTTCATTTTTTCATTACATCAAGTAAGTCATTTTGATACAAAAAGTGTATCAAAATACATCAGAGAATTAGAATTACAGAGAGAAGAGAAAATTTTAAGACAATCAAGTGTATTTTTAAGATTCTAAGAGTGCATCGATATAGAGTACCATCTGCATCTTTCTAGTAGAGTGAGTGCAGAGACCCTACACAGTGAGTGCAATGATCCATTCAATTGTATATGATGAAAGCATTTTGCATGTGCAATGAAAGTGATGTATGAGTGCGCTGATCTATTCTATTACCTGTAAATAATAAAAAAACTAAGGGAAAAAAATAATAGTATTTCAATCGAAAAGATCAGAGCGTCAATATTTTAGAATCTATAAATGGCAGATAAATTATCAGTTGTCATAATATAAAACAGATAAATCCAAACATATAATAATATAGATAGTAAAATTAATGATAAAAAAAATACTAAAAACCAGCAAACAAGTGCATCGCATCCAATCAGTATGTGTGACATTTATTTCTTCTATGTGTGTTGTTTACATTTTCCATGTGTGTCATTCTGTATGTTCAAGTATGTCGCCTATGCTATGTGTGTGTGTGTCTCTGTATTCATATGAGTGCATTGATTTATTCCAGTAAGTGCATCTGAGTAATGTGTCAAATGTGTCACTGCATCGTGTAACTACAAATTATGAAAAAATATCAGTTTTAAAGAAGTTGTGTGCTTCATGTCGGGTTCACCAGTTGTAATCAAGGTTTTAGGATCAAGGAATAACCTACATTAACATCACAAATCTCACCGCATAGAGATCTATTGTACAAAACCTTGAATAATCAAAACGTGAATGAATATAATGAAATGCATAAACAAATAAGAAATTAAATAAATCCATAAAAACATATGCAAACCGTCAAATATTATCTTGTGTTGTCTTCCTTCTCTACGCAATGTGGGCTCCCAAAAATGAGTGCTTGATGTGTTAGCATAAGAATTCAAAGCGTGTGTGCTTCCCAAATTAAGAGATTTACCTCTCTATTTATAAGAATTCGGGGTCCCAATTAGGATTCCATTATTGTTGGGATTGATTGCATGTAATTGAAGAGTTAAACTCAAAGTGAGTGGGAGTTGAACTCAATTGATTTCCCATCAACAAAATAGATTGATTTTTTAAGAGGATAGATTGAATATTTGACTGAATGGATTGAAGACTTAACTGATGAGGTGGAATAGAAGACTAAATAGATTATGTAGATAACTGAATTGATTGATCATTCAGGGAAAGTTTATTGAGAAGTTAGACTGAGGGTTAGTATTAGTTATAAGTGAGAAAATAATTTACAAATAAACAAATAAAATAATTTGTTTATTTGCACATGGGGGAATATAAATAAATAATTAAACTTATTTATTTATTTAGAGGACTAATTAGTTTAATTAAATAAATATCATTTATTTAATCAGAGTGATAAATTGATTTAATTATTACACAAATGTAATAATAAGAAAGAAGCATTAATTAAATAATATAATTATTTAATTAAATATAATGACATAGGGAATAATTAAATAACATTAATTATTTAAGTACTTTATAGATGAATAATTGATGAAATATTGATTGGACGTTTAATAATTAAGTAATTTAATTAAAATCACTTAATTATGACATTATAGGGAAATGATGGTTTTGAATTGAGAATATACTAGAAAGACACAAATTGATTAAATAATAAAGATTATTTAATAATTGAAGAGAAATGTTAGTAATGTCACTGTGTTATACCAATAGGCCATTTTTAAGTGTCTACAATTATCATCATAGTCTTCCATGGTTTTATGAATCATACCATGGAATATAGTGGTATTGACTCTTTGGTATGTGGTACCAACATTCTTTAAGACAAAAGATATCACATTCTAATAGTAAGTACCCCATGTATAGGTGAATGTTGTTTTATGTTGATCCTCTAGAGCTATCTTGATCTAATTATAACCTTAAAATCCATCCATCAATGATAACATCTGATGTCATATCATTAAGTCTATTATCATGTCAATATTTGGTAGTGGAAAGTCATATTTAGGACATGCCTTGTTTAAATTTCTAAATTTTTTCCATATTTAGATATCTCCTGAAGGTTTTGGTATCGACACTAGGTTATAAATTCATTTAGCATAATCAATGGATTTGATGAATTCTACATCTAGGAGTTTCTTTAATTCTGCTTTCACTAACAAGGCTATGTGAGGATGCATTTTTCTGAACTTCTCTTTAACCAAATCCCTACCAGGTAACAATGACAAATGATGACACACTAATTTTGGATCCAAGCCTCACATATTTGTGTATGACCAAGAAAAGTTTACCTGTCTTTCTTTGAAGAAGCTTATGAACTCTTCCATTTCTTGTGGGGAGATAGATTATTGTAGATAGATTTTCTTAGGTTTTTATTCATCCCGTAAGTTTTATTCTTGTGTTTCCTCTTCTAATAATGTTGACTTTTCTTCATCAATGGGGAGAGGTTCCAACCTTCCATTTTTTGGTGCCTCAAAGAGGTTTTCAGTACACGATATGTCATTTATTTTGACTATTTCATGGTCAAAAGGTGGATTTCAATTTTTACAAGATGACCTTTCATTTTGATTTTGATTTTTGATTTGTTGTCTATAAAGAAGAAATCAACAATTGCCTCATCGTTCTTTAAGATCTTTATGCCAAGTTTTCCTTTTTGGCCCCAATCGATAAGTTCAGGGTTTACCAAGCATAAGTCAAAACTAGGTTGGGGCTCGCTGTGATATAAGGGAATGACAATAATGGTTCTGACAAACTAGTAATGTGAGGTAGATGGGAAATTCAAGGAATTGACATCAACATGTTTGTCTACACAGGGTTCGTTTACCCGGTTAAGTTGGTAAATTTTTTTATCTACGACATTTAAGTTACTTGGAGTATGAGGTCTATCCCACTTATACTCATTAGAATCAATCTCGGTGTCACAACCATCAGGTATCTCTTCTTTAATATACACCAAGGATTCTTTCTCAAGATACACTCATGTATTTGTGGTTTTCATTTCTCGTACTAGTAACTATTGGAGGATTCCATTGATTTGGGTATGTCCATATCCTTATCCATTGTTTTTTTCAAAAACCTCCTATTGTTGTGTGGGGACTTCAAGAAGGAAAAAAATTGACTAAGACTGACCATATCCTACTCCTTGTCTATTTCTCTGTGTATGTGTAAAAATAAGTTCTACCACTCCTTGTTATTTTGATCCTAGATCTGTAGTACTAGTATACCCAAATCATTGCAACATTGAAAACCCATGTCCATATTGAGTAAGTGTAAATTCAACTGGTGGTGTATCTTGAGGGTATCTATACAACCACACATTGATATCTCCTTCTAAGGTTTCTTCACTTAGATCCCTTCATATGATGAATGTTGTGGAGGGTGGACATTTGAAAATGACATCTTCTGTTGTTTTTAGAACATGCTCTTCCATTTGGGTGGGCATTGGTCGACCATATGAATTAGGAGATAGAGGGAGGATGGTGACGGTGAAGGCTTCTTCATAGAGATACTCACCACATCCTTTATTCATGACTGATATTTTTATCACCAAGCCTAGTTGGTTTTTGGGGATTGGAGTAGAAGTAGATGACGAGCATTCTTCTTGATTCATAGGTACTTGGTGTTTGGTATTACCCCTTAAGTTATTACAATATTGGAATGGATTAGATCTCATTATATAATTATTTCCATGCCTTGATGATGAAATTTAATGCATTGGTGGTAAGTAGAAGGTAATGCCTAAATCTTGTGTATTCAAGGATGTCCTAGTAGCATATTATATCCTATCTCTAGATCCAAGATTTGGAATGTTGTATTCTTGACAACTTGTCCTACCTTTATGGGTTAGATAAGGACCCCTTTTGAAGATATTTCTACTTCATCATAGGCTCTTATTTTTATCCTTCTATTACTTTCAACACTTGAATATGAGTACCCCAAGGCTTTTATGACTTCTAAAGTATAAATGTTTTGTCTTGCTCTGCCATCTATGAGAACTCGTCAGATTGTTTATTTATGCACATGAATTTGCATGTGTAATTGATTATTATGTAGATGCTTATGTGGGGTACATCATGGTCTATGAATTTAGAATTATTGATGCAAGGCTTTCTTATGTTGTGGGGATCTATGTTAGAGCTCAAAAATAGATATTTGGGCAGGTGTGGACTTGATGTGATCCAACAATTTCTATTGTGGATTAGGAGGTGTAGAAAAATTTGAAGGTGCCCCTTGTAGGACAACCTTGGAATGACGAGTTGTTACAATGAAATTAGAGTTGTTTCCCTTTACATTAATAGTTGTGATTTGGTCATTGATTGGGTTGGCATAGTTTACCACATTATCTGATGAGGGATATACATAGTTGGTTTGATTGGATTGGTTTTTAGACATAGGGTCTTTCTCTTTATTGTGACTTTGTAATGGATCTTTAAAGATTGAATAATCTATGTTCTCCCTTGCTTTTCATTTTTGACATAATTTTGATCTTGTTTGATGATATCTTGTATTATTTTGTTGAGCCTATAACAATTTGATGTCTTATGACCTTTAACTAGATGGTATTCATAAAAATCATTTTCTTTGCACTATTTAGGTTTAACAACACCATTTTCAAATTCTCCCATCTCAGGTAAAGAGATCAAATTCATTTGGATCAATTTATTTAGTGCTAATTTGATGGATTATCTTAACGGTGTGTATTTTATTTTTGGGAATGGAGATCTTTAAGGTCTTTGCATGTTGATTTTTGACAAGTTGGCCATTTGGCTACTTATAATAGGTATGTTTTTTACTGAGGTTTGAATTTTCACTGATGCCCATTTTAGAAAGAGTTTAGGTTGGGCGTAATTGAAAATTTCTACATCTGTGATACCATCATTGGTGATATTCTTGTCTTTATTCCAATTCTTTGATTTGTCTATGGGATATTTTGTGGCATTCTGTTGATTAGGGTCAGAAAGGATTTCCCTTTTTAATTAAGGTCTTCTCGCATCACATTCCCTTTTCAATCAATTCTTTGAAATTTTGGGTGGGTTGTAATTCAACTATGTAAGCCATGTCTAGGATGACGTTATCCACAAACATGACTTTGAGATCCTTTTTGGGAACATCATAGGGAATTCAGTTAGCTAAAATTCTCTATCTTTACACAAAATTAGAGAAGGATTCATCATATTTCTATTTTTTGTCACAAAGGTCTTTAAAACTAACTTTTTTCTCTATTTTATGATGAAAGTGGGCGATGAATTTTTCATCTAACACACCCCATGATCGGATGCCATGGGGTAGACACAAGAACCATTCCATTGTTGGTTTGACTAGACTTTGAGGAAACAGTCATATGCGGTATGTTTCATTATGGGTGACCCTTATGAATCTTGCAAAGAATTCCCCAATGTGTTTGATAGGATTTTTTTCTCCAATATTTATCAAACTTGGGTACAACAAAATGTGTTAGGAATAGAGGCATATAGATTGAATAATCAAAAGGGTAGGGATATAAGTCCTCTGTGGTGTAGGACTTTGTTTGACCTTGATTTTGAAAATCTTGCAACTAAGTTTGCAATTTTTGAACTTCTTTCACGATGATATTCTAACCACCCTAATTTAGTCTGCTCTAACCAGAGACCCTATTTGCCCTAAGTGTGATGATACCCCTAATTATGTCAGTACAATTAATCAATTTATTGGCATAATTCATTAAAATCAATTTAATCTCCTAAAATCAAAGTGATTTCATCACTAACTCACATTAATTACATTGGTCTATTTAATTAAATCAAAAGAACTAAATACATGGCTAAAGTAATTAATTAAAAGGAATTAAATAAATCTCCTAATTATAACTCCTCACTTGCAAAATGGAAAGTCAATCCATTAGCCAATGAGAGTTAAATCACTTAGAACACCTCACATGGATCACCAAAGATTCAATCTCCACCTCTCTTCATAAATCAATCTTGACCTCTCATTCCTCAAATTCTTCTATAAAAGGAATGAATTTTGAGCTCAATGGGCCCTTAACATTAGAAATTTGAAAGCACTCTTATGCTGCCCCTAATTCTTAGAATTTCATTTGAAATCTTATGCTGTCCTAATTTCTTAGAAATATAAATGCATTTTAACTCCACATTCTTATAATTTCATAATCTTTCATTTGGAGCACTAAAATAAACTTTGCATTTACATTTATCTTGCATTCTACTTGAATCTTCCATTCTAAGCTTGTATATGTCACTGATTTAGGCATAATATGAGGGAAATTATGATCTAGATTACACTCTTCTTAGATAGGAAGCAATATGTTTCTTTTAATGATTTCTATGTGCTTTTCTCTTAATATTTCATGTTTTATCACTAATCTAATGACATATTGAAGTTTTGTGTTGTAGCTTGCAAGTACAATAAATACACACATTTCTGGTGCCCACTGTGGGGCAAATCCTTACATTTCTCCTTGTTTTTAAGTCTATTTTCACTCATTTGTGTTCTCTATTTTTAGGTACAGAGTCACATTTAGTGACCAAAGCCCGCCTTTAGTTGCAAAGGATTGCATCTGGGAAAGGGCATCGCATCCAGGATTTCCTTCATCGCATCCAGTAGATCCCATATCACATCTAGTGAAAGCTTGCATATGGTAATTTTTGCACTGCCTTAAGTTGCAAAGGCTCATTTTCAGGATCCTTAATCGCATACTAGATTTCTAGGATCACATTCAGTAAATATAGTCGCATTTGGTTAGCTTATTTGAAAATTTAAAAGATTTCCCACTAATCTACTAACCATGATTGTTTCTGTTTTTTGAACAACCTAACAATTTATTGCAGGTTGCTGTCAGAGACTTTTTTTTTAAAAAGCTGGAAAGAAATTAATAATTAGTGGTTGGTAGGTTGCCAAAGCATTCAACCTAACTATCTTTTTTTTTGCAAGATTTCAAACTTAAGTACATTTTATTTCATTTGCTAAATTGATAAGAGGATTATCTCTTTTCCTTCAAGGAAAATCAGAAACTCAAAATTCAATTTAGAATTTGATAAGAATTTGGGGAAATGAACAAGAAAATTGTCTAAAGTTAGAAATAATTGAACAAGGAAACTCATTTAAAATTGGGGAAATCGAACATTCAAACTTTGCTTACATGTTTTGTCAATTCTTACAATAGGCACTTAAAATCGTATTTAAACACATTTCTTAGTCCAACTAGAGGATTTACTCTTTTTCGCAAGTTGGAAGAATCAAAAACTCGTTATGGGGGATTGAGTTTTGAGTTATAAAATCTGAGGAAATGAACATGTTTGATGTTCTTATGGGAGAAAACAACATGGAATAGAAGAGTATGCTCTTAGACTTCTTTCGAAGAATCATAAATCTAGACTCCTAAGTAGCCAATCCTTTTTAATTGCTTTCAAAACTTTAGAGGGCTTTTTGGTTGAGGAAAAAATCTCCCAGGAACGACCCAAGTGAGGACAGGTTTTATGCCAACCCTTCCAACTCACTATAATCAATATTCTTCCTTATAGGCCAAAGCCTTGGAAGATGTAGTCAGTTTTGTTCTTAGAATTTTGAAATCATTCCTTGAACATGCTCAAGTGTGTGTGGAGCGGAGCCGCTTAAATCTTTCTTGCGAGACTACACACATTTGAGTACTCATAGGGCTATACGCCTCAATTTTTCCTTGTGAGATTCTCTGGGGGACGATTGCAAATGGATGCCCACAATTAAACAACACTTGTAGTAAAAAACAACCCATTTTATCTCTAAAAGGGTGATAATATTTGTGGAAGTCAAATAATAATTCCCCAAGATACTCATCATTTCGTTCCCTCACTTGCATTTGGATTCGGCTAATATGGCATCATGACTGCAGCCATTGTGTGCTGTGATGGTTGTATTCTAATTAGCATGTGAGTGTGTACCTCAGTCTAAAATCAAAGATTTTCACTCTATGCCTAGAATCTAGGGAATAGGGATGTGTTTTTGTAACCTTAATGAATATTGCTTGATGTGTCCTAAAAACTCACTAAGAGGATAAAATCCTCAAAACAAGAAACAAATTTCAATCCTTGACATACATGTTGTTCAATATCTCTATGGAAAGCCTTAGACAAACCCTGTTATCAGACAAAATTTCACGTACTTTTTGACAAACTGACATCAAAATTGAAAAACCATCAGAGGCTTGCATCTGGTCAGTTTTAGATCGCATTTGGTTGCATAGGCTCACATTCAGGGAACTTCATCACATTTAGTAAATATTGGCTCGCATGTGGGAAATAGGATCGCATTTTTTTTGCATAAGCTCGCATCATGTATTTCAAAGCTCACATTTAGGGAGTCACATCTAGGATAATGGGTACTTGTACACATGTCACTCATAGAAACTTAGTATTTTAGGATACCCTTTTGGTTCTTCAGTATGGTCCTATTGCTCTTGATGGTATGCTTGTCGTTGTTTCACAACTTGTTTATAAGTCTATCTTGCATGTCCTTATGAATTCTCATACATGGTCCCAAAATGTGTGGCCTTTTCACTTACCAAAATCCCTTGATTCCCAGCTTACTATCAGGGCATTCTAACCCTTTGACGTTGGAGTCACTCACTCAAAACAAACACAAACACTCTTTCACTACTTGGACACACCTATTTGGACAATTTGACATCCTATTGACATAATTGGAAAACCTTTGACAAAGTTGAGACCCAACTTTCATGGTGAACACAAGATGTAATCAATACCTTGCTAACAAATTAGAGAGACCTCCTAGATTACTCAAGTTTCAACAAGGAGAGACATCTTGCAATCCCCTATTTGATCAAAGCTCACCCGAAATGGAAGCACCTCATTAAGGATGGAGTGCGTCTTTTGACGAATCTAGTGAAGAACATGACGATAGAGAAAGAAATGAAGAAGAAAAAAATCATGGTCATCCTTTTTTTGATTCTTATAGTGAGGAAGACATATTAGAAAATGAGTATAACTAGCTCAAACAAAGTAGAAAATTCCAAAAGACCTTGGAAAAGATCATTGGTGAAGACAAAGAGAAATACTTCCTACACTTGGCTTCTCTTGGAGTCAAACTTCCCAAAGACTATGATGTTGAGACACTAAAGGAAAAGGAGGTACAAACACCTATTTCAATCCTCACAAATTAATTAATGTTAATGCAAATGGAACATGTGACATTCAAGCAAGAAAAGATCAAACCTATGAAAAATTCTCTTTGGAACACATATGTCCATTTCCTTTTGATAAGAGTATAAACATGGTTTTGTTTCCTCCTAACATGGCAAGACCCAAATACGAAAAGTACATAGGATAAAAAGATCCAAAAGACCATGTTAGAGAATTTTGTGCTCTTATCATAGAGTACATGTATGAACCTACTTACATAATGAGACTATTTCTGGGAAGTCTAGGCAGAAATGCTATGGAATGGTTCTCCAAACTCACACCAAGTGTGAAATATTTTGAGGAGTTAATCCAATGATTTGTCCAACATTACTCCTACAACATACAATATAATGTAACCATGATGAATATTTGTAACACAAAACAAAGAACGGGTGAATCCTTTACACCTTTTTTACAAAAGTGGAGGATAATATTTGCAAGGTACTCAAGAGAATTACCCAAATCTGTAAAGATGGAAATATTTATCAATAACTTGGCAACCAAAATGAAATACGCTTTACAAATGCAAGATTCACCTAGTTTTGATAGAATGATCAAGAACTCTATTCATGCCGAAGATGTTATGGTCAAGAAAGGAGAAATAACACTCCAAGGTGACAATAAATCTAACAACTAAAAAACAAACCTAAATGGTGGAGCAAGAAACAAAATGTTGTTAGTGATGGAGTGGTAGAAGCATCCAATGCAAATTCTAAACCAGCGGTGTTCAATCTAACAAACAACTTACAAGAAAGAAAAGAAGCTAAGGTAACAACCACAATACCAAGAGCAAACAATGATACCAACAAGAGTAAACCATGGACATCTAGACCTCAAAGAACATTTACTCCATTGGGAGAACCTCTTCAGATAGTTTTAAAGACTCTCTTGGATAAAAAATTCCTCACAATATCTGATTTAAAACCATGGGAACCAGAATTTAAACCAAGATGGTGAAATGACAACTCCTATTGTGACTTCCATAAGAACAAATGACATAAGACTAATGACTATGTTAAGATCAAACACATTATACAAGGTCAAACACGTTATACAAGATCTCATTCTTACACTCCAATATGAAATAGAGATATGTAAACTATACTTTGATGGGTCATGCATGAACCATGGTGCAGGAGCAGGGATAGTACTCATCACTCCAAACAATGATGTGATTCCCAAATCTTTCAGACTCAACATCCCATGCACAAATAACATAGCCGAATGTGAAGCTCTAGTCATCAGAGTAAAGATGATAATACAATGGAGAATCAAGAACCTTAAAGTCTATGGAGATTCATAGTTATTCATTAGCCAAGTAAATAATGACTATATGACTAAGGATGAGAAGCTAATACCATATAGGGAGTAGATGGACAGGTTGCACACTAAGTTCCATTACATCACTTTCTAGCAATTACCAAGAGCTCAAAACAAAGTTGCAGATGTGATGGCTACCATAGCATCCTTGATCAATATGCCAGGCAAAAAAACCATATTCCAGTTTCTGGTGGAGCAACTCTTGATGCCATCACATCAAGCACCACTCACAAAATCATCATGTGTCCTTGTTGGTCCTGAAACCCCATGGTACAATGACGTGTATAATTACCTCCAAAGTGTTGTCTTACCTCCTCATTTTTCTAGGAACCAGAAGAAGTCCCTCAATCGCTAAGACTCTAGGTACACCCTTCTCACAACTACCCTATATAGAATAAGTCTAGATAGAATGCTATTATGATGTCTCACTTCCACAAAATCCCATAGAGCTATGTACGAGGTACATGAAGGAATTTTTGGAAGCCATGGAGGTGGCAACAACTTAGCTAAAAAGATCATCTGCATGGGATACTACTCACCCACAGTAGAGATAGATGCAAACAAGTACATACAAAGGTGTAGGAAATGTTAGGTTCATGGAGACCTCATCCATGCACCAGTCCAAGAACTTAATCCTATCACTTCACCATTACCATTTTCTATGTGGGGATTTTACCTAGTGGGAAAGATTACACCATCTTCATCTAATGGACATAAATACATCATATCAACAATAGAGTATTTCACTAAATTGGTGGAAGTAATTCCTCTTACCTACATCACTGGTAAGCAGATCTCCATGTTCATACTCAACAACATCATCTGTCGGTATGGAATTCCTCAAACCATCCTGACAGATCATGGTACACCTTCCAAAAAAAAGATGTTGAAGATATATGTGAACATTTCCAAATCAGACAAGGTTTCTCTTCATTCTATTATCCTTGAGGGAATGGTCAAGATGAAGCAACAAACAAAACCATTTTGAAAATCTTGAAGAAAAAAGTTAATGAATCATGGCGAGACTGACATTTATAGCTTAGTCCCACATAATGGGCATATAGAACTAGCGTGATAACACCTATAGGAGCCACTCCTTTCTCACTAGTATACAGATCAGAGGTGATTCTACCCCTCGAAATGGAAATCCCATCCCTGAGGATATCATTGAAGAACATGATTTTAGACGAAGATTATAGAGTAGCAAGGCTCAGTGAACTGGAACTATTAGATGAAAGAAGAAAAAATGCATTCAACCACTTACAAGGCTATCAGAATCACCTTAGAAGAAACTATCATAAGAAAGTGAGGCCACGAACCTTTGAGGTAGGAGAATTTGTCCTCATGGAAAATTAAAAGAACCAAGAAAAGTGAGTGAAACTAGGAAAGTTTGAGCCTAACTGGCTAGGACCATATGTCATTATCAACTCTACCCAGAGTGGGGCATACCAACTGGGAACACCAGAAGGAGATCATCTCCCCAAATACATAAACAACATGCACCTCAAGAGGTTCTACACTTGAGGTCTTAATGGTTAAGGAAACTATCTACATATCTTAAAAATACCAAAAAAATCAGAAAATACAAAAGGTTACCTTGGTGAAAACCTGGCAAATAGGCGCCTTGGTGACAACAAAAAAAATCAAAGAAAAAAAGAAAGAAACAAACAGGTAAAGAGAAATAAAATCACTCTCTCCATGAAATCCTGGAAAACATGCGCTATTGAGTAGGTACCTTGGTGAAAACCTGGCAAATAGGTGCCAAGTGTTCAAATCAAGCTTCACCATCAATGAACTCCAAGATAAAAAGCTTTAGCAAACTTTACATGCAAGACTGACTACCCAAGCTATATCCAAAAGCACAATCCCCTCTAATCACCAACACTTATCCATGGTTAGTACTAGTCCACTAGACTAGGGGGCGATTCTAAATATCCTGAAAAAATCCCTAAAAATAAAAAATCTCATCAGAATCCTAAAAAGATCAAAATGTCCTGAAAAAAATCAATCTTCATAAAAAACAATAAAAAAATTGCAAAATCCAAAGCAATAAAACCAACTCAGTTATCAAGAAAGAAAAATGGTGACCAAGCTAGTCAATCAAATGTCAAAACCATGAGCTTTGCGAATCGGCATTGGGCCCATCTGACACAACTTGATCAGCTACCCAAAATGATCAAAATCAATCAACCAATCAATCAATCAATTGTCTGACACAATGGCAGATACACTCAAAAATAGATAGATCAGTCTTATATGAGTCATCTATTCTTGAAACAAGACACAATTAGACAATCAAGCCTATCAAGTCTATCAAGAGAGTCAAGTCAATCAAGAGAATCAAACTAAATCAAGGAACAATCAAAATGCTGACTAGGTTAGTCGTCAGTCAGATGTCAGTCTATATTTCGCGGTTATGTTCTTACGCTACTCCAAGATCCACCAAGTGAGGAGAGAGTATCTATGATGGATCTTGACTTATTATCTTTGATTTTTGTTTGTAGAATGTTTCAATTTTATTATGAGGGCCATGATGATTTAAGATAAATGTGGTAGGCACTGTCACTTATCTAGCAGCCACGTAGTTCCACGATCTGAGCTTAAACCTGGGAAAGAATTGGACATTCCCTCTATGTTATCTACTTTTTTATTACCAATAGAATCATAGCAGTATCCAGATGGTCTAATATCTGGGTGCATTGGATTTATGTCTTGGTTTTTTGTCTTTCTTTTCAAAATCAAGAGTTCATAGCGGTATCCAGATGGTCTGAGATCTAGGTGCATTGGAATTTTATCTTGGTTTTATTTATTTTTCTGATTGTTCAGAGAGAAAAGCGGTATCTATATGGTCAATATCTGGGTGCTTTTGGCTCTCTTTCTTTTCAAAATCAGAGATCATAGTTGTATCTATATGGTCAATATCCGGGTGCACTAGGTTCTCTTTCTATTCAATCTATCTACTCCTTTCAAATATCATAGAATCATAGCAGTATCGAGATGGTATGAGATCTGGGTGCATTGGATTTCTATCTCGGTTTTTTTTTTTCTTTTCAAAATCAAGATTTCATAGCGGTATCCATATGGTCTAATATCTGGGTGCATTTGAATTCTATCTTGGTTTTATTTCTTTTTCAGATTGTTTAGAGAGTAAAGCGGTATCCAGATGGTCAATATCTGGGTGCTTTTGGATCTCTTTATTTTCAAAATTAGAGATCATAGTTGTATCTAGAAGGCCAATATCTAGGTACACTAGGTTCTCTTTCTATTCAATCTCTCTACTCCTTCTGGTTATCAAGAGGTCATAGCGGTATCCAGATGAGCAACATCTGGGTGCATTGGATGCTCTTCAAAATTTCATAAAAAGATACAATGATGAACACAATTTGAAACACGAAAGTGACTTGGGACACCCATCCGTTCTATCAATTCATATCTATCAATCTTCAACCATCCTTTCTATCAATTCATATCTATCAATCCAGCCCAAAGAAATAATTCCATTTAACTTTCCTCTAACACATGCATTTACTCAGATATTTTGTGCATAGTAGATTGCATTCATTTATTGCATAAGAAAAGTTTAAAACATGTGCATAGTAGATCATATAATCAATGCATCCATCATCAATAAGATCATAAATAACATAGGAATGCATTCATCATCATCATATATTGATTCACATTTTCAAATTAATGCTCATCTGACGCATTTTCTATGCTTAATTTGTTGTGGGGGAATATAGTCCACTTGCTATCACTAGGGCAAGCTGGGGCAGGATCAAATCTAAAAATTCTTTGACATAATGTGACGAATCACATTGTACCAAAGAGGGGAAAATGTAGACACCCTAAAATAGACATACTTGTGACCTTACATTAAAACGTTAATTTTCATATATTAATTAATGGTTATCTAATTATTAATTAATCATCTATTTTCTTCTAAATTCATTTCCCAAATCATCTAATCAAATTACCAAAATTAATTAAATAATTAATTTTATTTAATTAATTAACCTTAATTGATTAATTTCCATTAATTAATTAATTAAATTAAATTTCCTAAAGTTTAAATTGAAATATTTAAACTTTCTAATTAAATTCTTCCAATTAAATTAATTTCAATTAAATTAATTTAGTTTCATTCAAATAATGCAATTCTAAATAAAAAAGAATTCAATTATCTCACATGTTGAAAACTTTAAATTCAAAAATGAATTAAATATTCATTTATCTTCAAAGAGATAACTTTAATTAGATCACATGGGTTACTCCACCCACCTCTTCAGTTCACATGGGTTTCTCCACCCACCTCTATAGTTCTAAAAGGTAACTCAAAATTAGCTCTTCAGTTAACCAAACTCTATCTCCTCTCTCTCAGTTGAAGAGGTGGAGTTTACTGATGGTTTCTCCAGTTCACTTTGATCTCAACCGTTCATCTTCCTATCTCTGGGATTGATCCCAATCGTTCATCTCATTCTCAATTCCTATATAAAAAAACCTTCATAACCATTTGAAGGATCTAGGATTTCAAGCTTACGTGCGCCATTACTCTGTCAGATCGGTTCAAGCATCAAGCCTTCTTGCGATCATGCATCCAGGATTTCAAGCTCATATGCACCATTACTCTGTCAGATTGGTTCAAGCATCAAGTCATCTTGCGATCACAAAGCAATTCAATATCATATTCTCGACGCTCCCAAGTCATAGACGTTGACCACACAAATACTGAGCATCACAAACAATGTTTCAGAAGGAGTAGAGAGAGACAATAGAAGCTTCAAGAAATTGGGTTTGCATTCATTTGTTTTCCTCTTATTTGTTTGTACATTTTATTGATTCATATTTTCGTTATTAGTAGCTTGTTTCTTATTGATTTCCCCCATTAAAAATTGGTGCTACTAACCCCTCGTTAAATCGAGAGTGTTATAGATTTTGATCCATGCGTACACTAACATTCCACAAGACTATCACGACTACGCGACCACATGATAATTCATTCACTCACTCACTCGCAGAGCTAAATGACTACGTAAGAAATACAGTGCAACTGTGCAACTAAGCATAAAAGGTGACCACTATAGACAACTTAAAAAAATGTGCAAAAATGTGACCTTAAGTGGAAAAAAAGATAATGAAGGATTATAAAAGCCACCAAGGAGTTAGGTTTTAAGAGGCTTCAAGGGTTTTTTGCATTTAGGTCCTTTAAGACATGAAAAAGGGGTAAACCAGTGACCCAGAAATATGCAGAGAGCCAGGTAAAGGCCAGGAATTGTGTAGAAACATACAATATGGGATCTACCCTTGTGGGAGCCTCATTTACTCCACTTGTAGCCAAAATTGCATAGGATAGGAAATTTGGGTAACATTTTTGGCGACTTCTGCTGAATGTCAGCCTGCTAGACATATAAAACCAGTGGCCTTATGACATTCCATTGGGCATAAGAGTCTGCATTTGAGCACACAAAAACTTCTAGAAGGTAGGATGATTGAAACCAGGAGGAGGGACAATGAACCAAAATAGGGAAAAGGATTGTACAAGCCAAAAAAACAACAAACTATGCAAAGCACTTGGAGGAAATCATGAAAAACTAACCTAGAAAGCAGAATAGAAAGAAGGAAAACTTAATTACAAAGCTGGGCAAACCTTAAAACAAGGTTTTAGGTGAAATCCATTCCTAGAAATTGGCAAGGGTTCTCCTTTAAGAGTTGATAGCTGAAAATAATTATTCTCCTTACACTCAGTGATCACAAATGGTCCTCCCCAAAAGGAGTCAAACTTGGTACGCTTTCCTGGCCTGGATCTGAATTCATCCCATTTGAGGACTATATCCCCAACATTTAAGTTCCTTGATCTGGACCTCTCATCAAATCTCTTCTTGATTTTCATATGTTGGAACTCCATATTCTACATGTATTTGCATCTATCCTCTTCCAACTCCATGAGCCGAGCATATCTTACCTACAAAGGGTCTCCTTCTTCAAAGAGGACAAGTTGGGTAGCAAGGTCCAAAGATGGCAATTCAATTGAAATGGACAATCTAGCTTCCCTGCCATAGACTAGCATGTATGGAGAGTTCTCAAAGATCTTCTTGGGAGTGATCCTATCTAACCATAAGGAAGACTTCAATTTAGAGTGCCAATCTCTCTAATTTTCTTGCAGAGTCTTCTTGATTATCCGGATCAGGTTCTTGTTTGTAGACTCTGCTAAACCATTACCCTAGGGGTAATAATTGGAGCTTGTGTTTAGGTAAAAACCATGTTTAATTTCCCATTCAGTGACTCTTAAGCTTGTGAAAGAAAGTGTGTTATCTGATATAATAGAGTCTGGGGTCCTAAACCTATGAATTATGTCGTCATAAAAACCCAAGAAAACACTCTCATTTTCTTCTTTTAATGCAATGGCCTCAGTCCATCTGGTGAAATAATCAGTTGTAGTGATTATCCACTTATGGCCTACACTAGATGGGGGGTTAATTAGTCCTATGAAGTCAATGCCCCAGTTCATAAAAGGTTGGTCTGTCCTGACTGGTTGGAGGGGAAGAGCTGCAAGCCTTTCCTTACCTGCAAACATGACACATTTCATGCATTTTATTACATGATCATGACTATCCTTAAAGATAGATGGCCAATAGTATCCATCCCTCATGATCTCAAAAGTAGTATTCCTAGGAGAGAAATGACCTCCAGAAGGTCCATCATGAAATTCATTTAGGATACCTACTACTTCTTATGAATCAATGCATCTTAAAAGAACACCATTATGATCCTTTCTAAAAAGGATCTCATCAATCAACACAAAGGGGATATATTGCAACCTATAATACCTTCTTTTTTCTGAATTGAAATTTGCAGGGCACTCTCTTGTCTTTAAAAAATGAATCATGTTAGGCAACCAACATGTTGCCTTGACACGTTCTTGTGTTGAATGCACAACTAAGGATGCCTTCATTTTCTCTTGGTCTTTCAGAGTTTCATCCTCAGTAAATTGTTTACAAAGACCTCTTCCTCTGGCTATCTTGGTTACTTGGATAACAATGTCATATTCCATGACTCTGGTGATCCAACCAGATATTTTCTCATTTAGGTCCCTAGAAAGCAGGAACTCCTTGACACTCGAATGAGTAACCTTCAATTGTACCTTCCTTGACACTCAGATGAGTAACCCTCAATTGTACCTTAATATGAGTCAATAGATGTATAAAATTTTTAAGGCTCTTCACCACAACCAGTACATGTTTATCTACAAAAGAGTACCTTTGTTCATACTCTTCCAAACCTTTGCTAAAGAAAGCAATAGTTTGCTCCAATCCTTCAGAGTTCTGTTGAGTTAACATTGTAGATATGGCATCAGAGCCTCCATAAGCATATAGAATGAAATCCTTACTAAAATAAGGATTTAGCAAGTCTGGGGCCTCTGTCAGATCCTCTTTAATGGCATGAAAATTGTTCTTTCCTTCTTTTCTCCAACAAAAGACTACATTCTTCTTCAACATTGTTGTTAAGGGCTTCAAAAGATCTGCAATGTTAGGCAAAAAACACCAGACAAAGTTAATCCTTCCTATGAAAAATTGAAGAATCTTCTTGTGAGGTGGTAGGGGTAGCTCCAGAATAGCTGCAATCCTCTTAGGGTCCACTATAATACCTTGTTTGGACATAATATATCCCAACAGTTTCCCTTCATGGATTGCAAATACACATTTCTTGGGATTGACAGAGATCCCAAACTCCCTACACTTTTCAAATATTTTCCTTAGATGTTTGATGTGGTATGATGTATGTTTAGAATAGATAGTGATATCATCTAAGTAGACTAGTACAAACTTGTACATGAGGCTTTTAAAGGCCATATCCATAGCCTTTTGAAAAGTAGAACCTGCATTTGACAAACCAAACAGAATTTTCTGATAAGCCATAGTTACCCACTTGGTTGTAAATGTAGTCTTATATTGATCCTCCTTATTAACTAGGATCTGATTATATCCTGAGTAGCCATCCAATAATGAGAAATGTTATGATCTAGAGACACATTGAAAAATCTTCTCCATGGATGGCAATGGATGGTGATCTTTTAGGGATGCCCTATTAAGGTCCCTAAAATCAACACATAGCCTCAGTTCCCCATTCTTTTTCCTAGCAGGAACAAGGTTGGATACCCAACTAGTATGCTTTATGGGTTAAATGATGCCACTCTCTATTAGTTTGAGAACCTCCTTGTGCATGAGTGACTCAAGTTTGGGGTTGACAGGCCTTTGCTTCTATCTGACTGGCTTGGCATTTGGCTCTAATTCAATGGTATGTTGAGCAAGTGTTGGATTGAAGCCCCTGAGGTCTCATATTTCTAGGAAAAGATATCACTAAATTGTTGAAATAATTTAGTGTAAGCCTATTTCTTCAAATCAGTGTTTACCTTTCCAGACTTTAGGCTTTTACGTGGCTCCAGCTCTAAATCAACATAGTGTTCTTGCTGAACTACCAAGCTAGTCTTATTCCTTTTTGCTTGGTAATCTTTGTTGAAGATAGATTCAAGGGTGAAAAATCCTTTATGCATCTTATTTGATTTAATTTGTACCACTTGGTCACCATATTTTTGCATCAGTCTATCTTGGTTGTGCTCTGAGAAGATATCTTCTTCAAACAAGAATTGCATAATTTTCTCATCATTATCAAACACTTGCCAATCAACATTATTATCAGGGATGGAAGGCCTAAAAATAATATTAACATGTTTTTGATCCTTCCTTACTGAAATTTTTGTAGGAATATCAAATTAGGATCCAACAATAGCTAATCTATCTGCATTATGATTTAGTTTTCTAGGGATAGCAATGATGTTGAAAGCATGGAAATCTTCTATCACATCCCAAACTCGATGCTTGTAAGCTTTCATTGTATCATTCTTAGTAGCACTTATCCATCTTACTTGGCTGACCACCATCTCACTATAACCATATGCCTTTAAGGATTTAATCCCTCTCTTTCTAGCCCACTCCAATCCATTCACCAGACTCTCATATTTAGCAGTCTTTTTTGTGCAAGAAAAACTAAATCTTAAAGTTGTATAATACTTCTCACCTTTTGGGGAGACTAACATTGCACCACCACCAGAGCCATGTATGATTCTAGCACCATTAAAGAATAGCTCCCAAACTTTATTATTTTGTTCTTCTGATTCCTTAGTGTCTACCTTGAAAAGATTTGGCTCTATGAATCCATCCTCTTGTATCAAATAGTTTCCCAAACTAGCATCCCAAATAACATTGGCTTGGGCCTCTGAAGCTCTTTCTGATTCCAATTCATCTAGATAGATATCTAGGATGTTTTCTATCTTAGTGTTTATTTCTCTGATGATTGGAAAGTCATTACTATCAAGTGCATGACAACTTGCATTGAATACATTGGACACATAAGGCTCTATATGATGTGATGCCAATGATTCAGACTTGATAGTAACCTTGGGTCCATACCTAGTATGGAAAATCATGTAAGACCAGTCAGAAGAAAGATAGCCTCCTATCTTGGCTATGAATTCTCTTGATAGACATATGACAAAGAGAGCAGGGAGATCTATGATGTAGATGTCAAGTAAGATAGAGAAATTGGGGCTTGCATGAAGGATCAAGCTTGTATCCTTGGCTAAACCTACTATTTTTACTGAGGAACCATCAAGTTGTGTTACCTTCTTTTGGGATGGTTCATATTTAAGCCCCAATTGGTCAGCTACCTTCTCGGGCATGACTGAATTAGTAGCCCCACTATCTACCATACAATTATGTACTAGATAATTTTCAATAATTAATGATACATAAAAGGGAGGTGGTTTTAAGTTCCTACCTTGAATGGCATCTGCTTTTGTGTTGCTGCTTGGAATCTTCTTTTCTTGATCAATGTTGACCAACACTAGCTTAGCAACATCATTTGTGGGTTGTTGAGGGATTGGCACTTCACCCATAGCTTTCTTCAAGATCTCAAGTTGCCTTGGAATAGCCAAGGAGTCCCACATAGACATAGTCACATTAATCTTCTTCATATTGTCTACAATATTGAAGGGCATTATTGTGTGCACACTTTGGTGTGCTTTCACTATTGTGGGCTCAACATCCTTGTGAGATTGACTCTCCTCAACTGACATGGTGAGAGCCTTCTTTAGTAGGGTAGGAATAGATGGATGTGAAGACTCTATAGATGTAGTGGCTTTTCCTCCTTCTTATGCTCACTCCATGTCTTGAGATCTTCTCTTAGACCAAGTGTTGGCTGCAATTAAAAATTCACCATTCACTCCATTAAAATATTATAATTCCCAATTAAAGAGAGAATTCTCATCAAGCCATATATTTGTCTAGGGTACTGACCCACTAGAAGATGCCTCTAATTGGGTGTTTAAGGCATTTTGTGCCATGAGTGCTTGATTCACCACTCTGTTTGAGCACATAACCTGGTTGTGAGGTTGGTTGCAAGGAAAACACCATTCATTTTCTGAGGCAAGATTATTCTGACTTGGAACCATTTCCCTAGTTGGATTTGCAGAGTTAAGAGGCATGGGATTATAAGGTTGGAATGGCTTTTGATTGAAGTTCTGCCTTTGACCCATAATTCCCTTGATATGGTGGTCTACTCTGCTGATAGGATTGTCCCCGATTTTGATATTGTTGGTTAGTACCTTGATTTTTTTTCTTAAAGGGTGGTATACTTCCTTGTTTCTTCTTTTTAATACTAGTCAACTCATTACTCATGGTCTATAACAACTTCTTCATTTCTTTTTGACTGATTCTTAATTCAAGTAGCTCTTGGGAAGGGCCTGCTTTGGATTCCTCATAGCTAGTACTATCTTGAGGTGCTATCACAGTGGGTATGGGAGTGTATGGAGGGATACTCAAGGGCATGTTGGGTTGAATATCAGGGAAGATAGGCATGGGTGGCCTTGGGGCTATCATACCATCCTAAATCAAACAATTTTCTACTTTGATAACTATGTCAAAAGCGTGAGGTAATGAAGTACCTCCCATGGATTGGATCATGACAGATATGTTGCTATCCAAAATTTTCAAGAAATATAAAAAAGCATGATCTTCTGAAGGCCTCACAGAGATAGGAATCCTATTACATGTCTTGAGAAATCTATTACTAAAGTCTATCATCTGCTCTTGAGGAGCTCTCTTTATAGTTGTGATTTGCTCAACCAGGGATAGATGGTCTGATTTATCCTCAAAATATTTGCTAAGGGATTCTCCTAGTTTGTCCCAAGAATCGATAGAGCCAACTGTAGAGCTTTTCCATTAAAAGAAGCTGCAAAAAACTTAGTAGCCACATCTTCTTCAGTGATACGATGAATGTTATAGATTATAGCCACATCTCTTATGTGTTCACAAGTTGTTGTATGGATTTCACTTTTCAAATCGGGAAAAATATTTAGTGCTGCTAAGGGCACATCATGGTGTTGAGAAAAATTCAATGGGATACCCTGATTAAATGGTACAAATGAAAATTGTCTTGCCATTGCAGGAACTGGGATTTAATCAATAAAAATTGTATGGGTTGCACTTGAACCAGGGTGTGGAGCTAAATCTTCTAGAAATTATATATTTAAAGATCTTCCCCTCCTTCTAAAATGGAAAAGCAAGGGTCTCTCCTCCAAAATAGGTGGTGTAGAATGTACTCTCCTTGTAGGGGATGTTCTTTGAGATGTTCTCCCTTTTCATTTTGTTGGAGGCAGCTACAAAAACTTAGAGTGCTTTGAACTCCTTGTTTCTCTCCTCATAATCTTTGATGGAACTGGATCTTCTTGTTCTTGGTACCAATGGAGTTGCCATATATTCTTTGAAGAGAAACCTCTTTAGTTCAGTACTATGTAATCAGCATATCAAAGATGACATAGTCTTGAATTATGTACTTCTTTTGTGGTCCCATCGGGCGTGCCATAATTGTTATACACTAAATTTTGCACCCTGCTAAGCGCTTGAGCCTAACAATCTAGTATAACATGGGAATCACTTCTAGGTTGTGGGACCTCTGCTAACTGAAGTGAAGCCTTCAGATTCTAAGTCGGTTCCTCTTGGATAATCACCTTATTTTCTTTTAAACATGAAAATAAATTCGAAGGAAAAGGAATAGAAGGAGAACTTAATGGAAATAACTAAAAAGAAAATTTAACCTACTAGGTAATGCACCGAAGGTAACATGAATCATAACATAGTGACCAAAGCTAGCATGAAATTCCTAAATCTAGTAGTACACAACTTTCTGAATAGGCTTGCATTTGATAGAGAGGTTCTAAATGAAAAGAGGCTATTCAAGGAAAGATAAGATTTCACAAACAATAACATATTCAAGGAAATAGACATAGATTGTGACCTACAAAAAAACATACACTTCAGCAAATAGGCACATGAATGAGACAAGATAACAAGGGATGAACAAAATCCACAAGAATATCTAAATCAAATCACCCACACTAGTGCACAAAGATGTATAAAGAAATAAGGCTCAAGAACTCCAAGATTTCTCTAATACTAACCACTATATCATGCCTCAAATAAGAGAAATATAGACAAGAAAAAGATTGAGGATAGAGAAAATGTCACAGAAAAACCTTTGCATAATCTAGAATTCAATGAGAAATTACAACAAAATGAAAACCTAAGGGCAGAGAAGATGCCACATAAAGTATTTCATAAGCTGAAAACCTCTAGCTAAAAAAGCTTCTAAAACTACTTATATACAACCTCCCCTAGCACACATGCTTGGGAGTCAATCCATCTGATCAATTAGGGTTATAATAGATATTTAATAAACAATGCATAAACCATAAACTATTCAAGTCTTCTCATCAACGTGCTTGGGAAATATCTCAAAATATCAGATATGGCCATGAATACATCTCTCATCACCATAAATTCGAGCAGAGAAGTTGACTGATCCATCTACTCTATCTAGAACTTGAAAACATCGCCACCATCATGAAAACCCTTAGAAATGACATTTAGATATTTGAATTCAAATACAAATGGTCACAGGTGGCACAGAATGCCTGATCAATGCCTTAGATTTGAAACTTTACTATCCTTAAAACATGACCATTGATCTGCCTTAAGCTACCCGCAAGTATAGGATTAGATCTGCCACATGGCATGTAGGTGTGATCCCTTAAAGGCTAGATCATGATCAAATTTTCATCAAGGCATTACGCCCACCGTCTGATCTTCACAAACTTTCTTTATCTTTATTTTACCTTTGGCACTGACCCAAGGACCAATGACATCATCTGTTCCACATGTCATCATGGCTTGATGCCTTAAACAGTAGATGTCAAGCATCTCATCTTTAAGCCTTTATGCTATCCATTTGATCAAAAGAGACTTGGTTAGTCTTTACTTTACCTTTTTCTAACCAGCCTGACCCCACCATGAACACGTGTCATTCAGGCTTAATGGCTTGATGGATAGATTTCAAGCACTTTGGCCTTAAGTCTTTAAGCTGACCGTTCGATGAAAAGAAACTTGATTGGTCTTTACTTTACTCTAACCTTAGCAGGCTCCACCAGGAATACATGGCATATTGTCACACACTCTCCACCCCTAAAAGAATATACCTTGATTTCGGGCGAGTGAACGATAACTGTCGATCTTCATCTTTCCTTTCAATCGCATACTTGCAACACTTTTCTGACTAGATGTTTAACCATGTGTGAGTGAGAAATAACCACATATAACTTGCAACACAAACCACATCACTCTTTTTCACAACAAAAAATACTAAGTGGTTTAGCTCAGCAAGTGAGTGATAACATAAAATCTCCTTTACTTGCACAGTCGCAGACTGAAAACCTTAAGGTAAAAAAATGTGGTGACGAATGATAAAAATTTCTGATAACACTGTCACTCACTTGCATAGTCAAGCTAACATTCCACAAGACCATCGCGATTGCGTGACCACATGATAATTCATTCACTCACTCACTTGCAGAGCTAAATGAATGCTTAAGAAATACAATGCGACTACATGACTATGCATAAAAGGTGACCGCTGTGAACAACTTAAAATATGTCCAAAATGCGACCTTAAGTGGCGAAAAAGGTAATGAAGGATTATAACAGCCACCAATGAGTTAGGGTTTAAGAGGCTTCAAGGGATTTTGTATTTAGGTCATTTAAGACATGAACAAGGGATAAAATAGTGACCTATAAACATGCAGAGAGAAAGGTAAAGGCCATGAATTTTGTAGAAACATACGAGCTAGGATCTACCCTTGAGGGAGCCTCATTTACTCTACTTGTAACCAAAATTGCACAGGATAGGAAATTTGGGTAATAGTTACAACACATTTAGCACCTTGGTCTCTGATAGTAATAGTAGCCACATGGCTATCTGAAGGATTTATGTAGTTGATAGTGTTGTCACTATTGGCATAGGTGTAGTTTACCTATTTTGACTGTCTTCCAGACCTAAAGGATTTCCTTTTATTGTGATCATGGAATGTGTCATTGAATATCATATGATCAGTGGTGTCTTTTGTTTGGTTGTTGGTGACATTGATGACCCCTATGTCAATCAGATCTTGGATGGAATTTTTCAATCGATAGCAATTGGGTGTTTTGTGTCCCTTTACTTGATGAAATTTGCAAAAATCATTATCATTGTACCAATTTAGTTTGATTTCACCATGTTCATATTCTCTGATTTCAGGGAGAGTGATGTTGTTGGATTGTATAAGCTTTCTTAAGGCTTATTTTATCAACTCTCCTAATGGTGTGTAATCTTGTTTTGGAAACGGAAACCATGGTGGGCGTTGTGCTTGTGCTTGATTATTTGACACAATGACTACTTGGATAGGGGGTGGTTGGTTCTGAGTAAGTACTTATTGAGTGGGCACCATGGGTTGTTGGTTAGCCATAAGTGCTCCTTGCAGTGACACTTTGGGTTGGGCGTAGTTGACTATTTTTACATCAATGACACCATCACTGGTGACATTTTTGTTTTTGTTCCACCACTTAGCTTTATCCATTGTAGTCTTGTTTGTGTTCATCTAGGTGGGATCTACAAGGATACCTTGTTGGAAATACAATAACAGGAAAGCAAGATACTGAGGAGGGGGGGTGAATCAGAACTTCAAATTTAAACACTTAAAACAAACTGATCCACATTCATACATATATGAATCTAATGTAATATCAAATAGCATCCACACAATGAAATAAATAACTCATAACACAAGAACTTGGTAACCCATAAACCATAATAGGTAAAACTGGGGTGGGGATGACACCCACATAATTCTCCACTACTGCAGTAATAAAGTGTGCTTGTTAGGGCTACAAAAGTTAATTACAAGATGCAATCTACCCTATTAAAGGTCTTCCTGGTTAAGAGCTAAAGATCATTACAATCTACCCTGTGAAAGGATTTCAACTTACAATAAAGTAAGCATTCTGTTAGGAGATTTAGAAAGGTCTGCTAGAACCACTCTATTAAGAGATTTTCACCTGATACAATGATTAGAATGTCTCAAGTATTAATCCTTCGTTATACACTCAGATGCTGAAGATGGATCTCCTCTTTCCATTACCTTCTATGATCTCACAATCTGATATAACTTTACTCTACTGTTCACGGTGCTGTCACTCTGCTTGATCTCTTCTTCTTAACAAAATAACCCTATGTGCATTTCACTTCAAAAATGCAGTCACCACTTCTCTCCACACTTTTAAAATAGGGTTTAGAAGCAATCTTATATATCTGTTCAAGTCTAATAGCGAGATCTAAATCAACGATCAAGATCTATTACCCGTACCTTGAAGGTATTACAATTAATGATTACAATAGATCATGCATAGGACAAAACAATTAAATGCATAACCAACTCCGTAGGAAAATATTAAATGCATACATATTTTGGCCCAAAAAAATTATATAAGTCAGCTTGAACACTTATCCTCAAAGTTTGAATCATTCCAGACATGTATACAAAAACTGTTCTGCTCGGCACTTAACATCTCTGTCGCTCGGCACTGAGTATCCCGCTTGGCTCGGCATGATACTACTCGGCAACCTGAATACTGCTCGGTAATGTTTCTCAGCCTTGCATAGTTTTAGCTCAGCCACAGTGATAGCCAACTAAAAAATGCCTAAGTGAATGACTAAGTGTTGGTCACTAATAATCAACAAAACTTAGAGATTAACATACCTTGTTTGACCAGGTTTTGCTCATAGAAAAATCCTTGTTCGATGAGTTTCCTTAAGTTTGGAGCTAACTGCAATTCCATTGTAAATGACATATCTAGAATTAGATTGTAAACAAACATGACTATGAGGTCTTGCTCAGGTACATCATACATGATTCTGTTGGCAGTGTTCCTCCATCTTTGTAAGAATTTTACAAAGGACTCTCCATCTTTTTTTTTGATATCGCAGAGGTCCTTGATGCTAACCTTGTGCTTGATGTTGTGATGGAAGTGAGCGATGAATTTTTCAGCCAACTCAACCCAAGATAGAATGTCATGAGGTAAGTGTGAGAACCATTCCATTGCTGGTCTAGCTAAGCTTTGTCAAAATAGTTGCATTAAGTATGTCTCATCATGTGCGACCTCGATACAACTAGCAAAGAATTCTCAGATATTCTCAACAGGGTTGGTATTGCCCTTTTATTTGTCAAATTTGGGTACTAAGAAGTGAGTGGGAAAAGGAGACATGTGTAAAGAATGATCAAAGGGGTATGGATACAAATCCTCTATGGTGTAGGATTTGGTTTTCCCTTGATTCTGCATGTCCATCATTTGGGTTTGAAGACTCTACACTTGTTGGATTAGCATGTCCGTCTAAGATTGAGGATTATTTGTGACATTGTACCTCTATGTTGTAGTAGGTATGAGGCTATGCCTATGTGTCCCTTGAGTTGGGACATACAATCTAGTCCTTGGGACTTGATATTGGTTCCCCAACATGTGATTCTGATACTGGGGCATGTGATTGGCCCAAGATTGATTCTATTGTGTTTTTTGTTGGGGTTGAGGTTGCGGTTGTTGTTGCTGAAGCTGGGATTTCTATTGCTAGGGTTAAGGTTGTTGTTGTTGGGTTTTTTGTGGTCCATGTAAGAGAAAAGGAATAAACTTGGGTGGGTATTTACTAAAAGTTAGACCCGCAGAGATGGATCCCTGTGGGAGTGATTTATTGAGCCCAAGGCTTGCAGGAACTGACTGTAGTAGCAGAATAGTTGCAAAAGGGTTGATGCTTGTTGGTGGGATTGAGGACATAGCATGAGAGCTTGATTGAAAAGGCCACAAGGCTGAGGGTTGAGGCACACTAGTGACTATGGGTGCACTTAGTTGGGAGCTTGTCATGCTTTGCATGGAAGATGTGCTAGCTTGATTTGTGGAGCTAGTCTGATTAGACACAGTCTATGTTGATGTTGTTGTAGTCAAAGATAAAAATATTTGGGATATCACATGTTCTGTTTGAGAGGGTCGAGTAGTGTTTGGGCCTATGAGAGGGTTCTTGGGCCATATGGTTGACACATTGAATTTGGCGGGGAGTTTGACTCCCTTCTTAATCAACATGGCTAAGAAAAGTTCAGGATTCCTCTCTACAACAACATCAACAACTTGTATGAAATAGGCATCTTGATCTATGTCTTTGAGCTCCTCCTCTGTGACATCATAGAACAAAGTTGGTCTACGGGTATTCTTAATGAAAAGAGAAGGACTGGTATTTTTGAAAGGGTCATCCTCTCTCTCTTATTCCTAAGGGGGAAATCGGTTGATATAAGACTTATCAGGATGAATTTTAGCCTTCAACCCAGTGTAAGGCCCTCCATAATGTGTGTGAGACATAGTGTTGTCCAAATTTTGTTACTAAAACAAGTGATATAAAGTAAACAGAAAAGGATAACCTTTCTAGGAGAGTTTGAGTTATGTTTGGACAAGGGTAATTCTAAGGACAGATGTTGATTTATCTTGATCTCAAAGACTTGGTGATATAAGGATATGATTCTTGACTATTGCCTATGATAAAGTCATTGATAGAGATATGATGATTTTGAGACAACGGGATCAAGATATTTTGAGTCTAAAATTTTGAACTAAAAATGCTTGGACAGTAATTGTGCTTTCAAAGAACGGATGATCTTTAAAGTTTAGAGATTCACACAATGTTCTTTGTATTTTCTGGGATAGACAGTGATCTTTTACACAAAATGAGGAGTCTTTTCAAGGTTTTTAGGTAAAACAAGTGTTTTAAAGTCTCTGGTTAAGTGTGGAAAAACTTCACTGATTGCGGTAAAGTGACAGGTTGATTGCGGTAATCTATCACCAACTACGGTAATAAAACAATCAAGTGCGACAATAAACATGACGATTGTGGCAAGATTCTGTCAATTGCGGCAGAATGCGAGCAATTGTGGCAAAGGGAAGACAGTCTAAAAAAGACTTCAAATTGGCTTCAATGTCTAGTAAAATTGATTTTTAGGAACAAGGTTTCTGATTTGCAGAACAGGTTTTGATGTTGACACCCTCTAATTTAACACGTTGGACTCGTTTTGATAGTTTTGATGTTTGTTTTGCATTTTGGAGACTGATCAAAGAATAAGCATAATGGAGAATGTGTTTTTTAATCAAGCATAGGTTTTGACACAAGGACAAACAGATTAATCTAAGGCAAATTTGGCTGTCAAATACAATGTTATAGGCCCAATGCTTAAATATTTGTTAGGTCGCACACCAAGTGTCACACTACTAGGACACGAAGGTCCACGACGTAGGCACCCATGTTTTTGTTGTTTCCAGATATTATTGTCATGCTAGTGAAGATCTCTTTCACTACCACAATACCCTGGAACACATGTGTTGGGAATCTTGGGGGGGAATTTTGCAACCCCTTGCACTATAATAAGGTATCTGTTCAGAGGTGAATTGGGTTGGTGTCTATATTAACAAGGTTGTAGTAGGGTCCAGGGTGTCTATCTAATCGATTTGTATGTGTGTGACTCACTTAAGATCTTAGTTGACCATGGTGGCTACTTAGGGATACTTCACCCTATCCAGACTATCATCAACACACCTTTCCAGAGCTTGGCTAGATATAAAATGGAACTTTGGTTCGCGTCTTGCTTATATATCAATCAAAAGGATTACCAATTTAAGGTCGTTCTCTGAGGAAGAAGCACATTCCCTAGACAGGCCTTTCAAAAAAGTATAAAGGTATTTAATCCAACAGATTGTGCAAGCGCACCAAAGACTCAAGACACAAGGTTAATCGATTAAACCCCAAGATTGAAATGTGAACTAAGCTAATCACCCATACAAGCACGAGTGTTCAGTTTTAAAGCCCAAAGTAGGTGATGATTATTTGTTTAGTTTTAATGCACCAAAATTGAAATTTTTATTTGCCCTTGTTCAATTCTTAACCTCCACGTCAATTTTAAGCACCAATTTGAAAATGTGAGGTTCAAAATGTTTGCATGCAATGTTCTTTTTAAGAACTAAAATGACAAATGATTTGATTTTAGTTCCTTTGTTAAACTTATCCTCACCACAAGCTGTCAACAAATGTGATTAGTACCAAAAAGTGTCTAATTAAGAATTGAAGAATAACCTGCAACTCCAAAATTGTTAAGACCACTAAGACTAATTGTGACCTTGTACTTAGCTACAAAACGCTTGATTGAATCTAGATATTTGTTGTATGATTCACTTTGATCTTCTGTTGCGATGGCTAAGATGGCTCTTTGTTGCATTCGATAATTTGTGGTCCTTCTTATGGCCGCTCTTAGCGATCTAGCACCTGGGATGCGTCTAATTACCCTTTTGGTCATTCGTCATTGATCAATCCTGTAGAAAATAGAGAAAATAATCAGATTATGACAGGAAAATAGTGATGTTCAATTAGATGTGCAATAATTCTATCAATTGTGTTATTCTTCTATTGATTATGGCAATGTTCTCTCAGATGCGGCAATGTTCTATCAATTGTGGTAAAGCACTTTTAACTGTGGTAGAATGTTGGCGATTGCGACACAGATCGGTCAATTGCAATAAAATCTGTGTTTGTGGTAAACTGGTGACGATTACAGCATAGATCGGTCAATTGTGGCATGGAGAAAGAAAATAGACTCTTGAATAATGACAAAAATAAGTGCAAAACCCTTACAACGATTGCGGCAATAAACCAGACTATTGTGACAATCATCCGTCAATTGCGGTAAAATACCTGTATGCACCCTAAAATGGTCACCTAGACTTTGGGCCCCATTTCTCAATTTATCAAATCCCTGAATCAATATTTTCAAATATCAACAATATCAATTATATCAATTTCCTTGATCAAATCATAATCAATATAATATTTCCTAAGGTTTGAGCCTTATTTAATTTAAAAGAAAAAAAATAAAAATAAAAATATTATTTAATTAAGAGAACATGCTCTCTTTTAATTAATTAAAAATCTCTTTTAATTAAATAATAAAA
>MU223536.1:1859183-1878880 GCA_018584345.1 Thuja plicata
ATAGTCTAAATAGGAAGGCTTGGTAACACTTGTTCTTTCCTTTCATAGATTAGTTGCATTGTACTTTCATTTTCATAGACTAATTTGCATTATCATTTAGATTTGCATTGCATTGCATACATTTGGTATCATTGGAGATATTGGCATTCTTGCCCTTGTTTTTATTGAATCTCTCATTGTATGGTTTATTGGCAAGGTCATGAGTTTATAGCTCTAGCTGAGAGCAATTTTACAAATCTTGCAACTCCATGCATAGGGAGCTATGGATTGATTTGTGAGGGCTCATTCTTGAGTTTCCTTGCATGTAAGGATTCATAGAAGTGCACTACTTTTGTGTGTACAATACCAACGATTGCAAAATTACAAGTATATCAAGAAAAGCATGAAAAAAGAATTATGCAACTATACGCTCATGGCCAAAAATTCCTGCCTGTCATCTGCAAGTGATATTTGGGCTATTTGATTCACGTCGGGTTTTCCAAAATCTACGCAGGATCAAAATTTGTCTCCAAGCTCGAATTAACAAGGGATTAGTAGCACCGATTTGCAATGGGGGAAATCAATAGAATAAATACTAATAACAAAACTACGAATCAATAAAATTAAAATGAATAAAGGAGGTACACAAATGAATGCAAACCAACAAGGCTTGAATCTTTTATTGTCTATCTCTACTCCTTTTGAAATGTTGTTTGTGTGATGCTCAATATTGGTGTGGGCGGCGTCTATGACTTGGGAGCATCGAGAATATGATATTGAATGTGTGTGATCGCAAGATGGCTTGATGCTTGAAACAATTTGACAGAGTAATGGCGCACATGAGATTGAAATCCTGGATCCTTCAAATGGTTATGAAGGGTTTTTATAATAGAAAATGAGAATGATATGAATGGTAGAGATCAATCCCAAAGATAGGAGGATGAACGGTTGAGATCAAAGGGAACTGGAGAAGCCATTAGTAAAATCCACCTCTTCAACTGGGAGAGAGGAGATAGAGTTTGGTTAACTAAAGAGCTAATTATGAGTTACCTTTAGAACTGAAGAGGTGGGTGGAGAAACCCATGTAATCAGAGATCTGATTAAGAGTTATCTTTTTGAACACCAAGAAAGAATTTAATTGAATATTAAATTAATTTTTATAATTAAAGTATTCAACATGTGAGACAATTGAATTCTTTTTGGATTAAAAATTGAATTGTTGAATGAAATTAAATTAAATTAATTGAAATTAATTTAATTAGGAATTAATTAATAAGTTTAAATATTTGAATGTAAACTTTAGGAAATTGAATTAAATTAATTAATGGAGATTAATCAATTAAGGTTAATTAATTAAATAAAATTAATTATTTAATTAATTTTGGGGATTTGATTAGATGATTTGGAGAATGAATTTATAAGGAAATAGATGATTAATTAATGATTAAAAAACAATTAATTAATATATGAAAATTAGTGTTTTTAATGTAAAGTTGCAAGTTTTTCCATTTTAGGGTGTCTACAGATAGCTCGACACATACTAAAAGACTCGGTCGCTACATAAATATTGATGCTCAGCACCCTTTGTGCATATCAACCTTTTTCACAGTTCTTTCCTTAGATATGTCGTAGTGCATCTTAACTTAGCACAACTAATGTTAGGAATTGGTGTAAGATATAGCATTTGTAGAACAATTCCTTACATACCTTCTTTCCCTAAGTTGATGAAGTGGGATCACCTAATTAGGTGATCTCAGCTTTATTGGTTCCACTATTGCTCATTTATTCCTTCTTTCTCCATGTTTGATTCATTTGGTTCTTTATCTTATCAATGGTAGGTGCTAGCACTCTGGTTCTGCAGTCTCTTCGAGTATGGCCAATTTTGTGACAACTATGATAGACCAAACTTCCATTCATCCAACTCTTGGATTTACCTCTAAAATGTGTCCTTATACAATTTTTTGCAATGTGACCATAGTCACCACAATAATGATAACTATTCCATGTATTGCAATCCAAATTGTATGCGTTACCTTCCTTAGGTGTATTTCCTTATTTATTGGATGTCCACTTTGGTTTTGCATTGGATCCACAGTCTTGGGCTTTATGACCAAACTTCTGAAAATTGTCACATTGTCCTTGAAATCTAGGTGAAGTAGGTACAGTGCTAGCCTTTGACATGCATTCCTTTGCCTAGTGTCCATGTTTCTTATAGTTAAAAAAAATATCCATTGAATTTTTCCTTAGGATTGGACTTACCATTTTTACTTCTGTAAATGTCTATTGTATGTCATGGTTTCTCACAATGATGACATGTAGGTTTTTTCTTTTGCTTTCCATTCCTCTATTCTCCACTTTTTGATGTTTCACCTTCTTCATTAGATGATAGGTGCTCGGTAAGGCCAATTCTAGCGGTGTCATTGGTTCTTTTTTGTGCTCTAATCAGTTCCTCAAAATATCTTGCAGCCTCATTAGGTCTATTTATCCTTTCAACGAGTTCTCTTTTTGTTCTCAACTCCTTTCTAAATTGGTTGTTCTCTGATCTCATATTTGTGATTTCCATATTTTTCCTGCTTACCTCTTGAGTTTCAAGTAACAATTGATTTACCATGTCCGATTGATTATTCGTGAGCCTCTACACATCACATGTTCTTTCATCCAGTATGGTAGCCATTTGTCTTTCATCTTCTTCTGCCATGGTCTTGTCTTCTTTAGCTTTATTTTTATGATCAATCACCTCACATAGTGTTATAGATTGTGTTTCCTATTCTCTCTTTAGATTTTTGACCTTTTCATTCAATATTTTATTCTTCTCCAATAGATCTTCTATGGTTGTATCACTTTCTTTGGATTTCTCATTCTCAAATAGACCTTCATTGTCTTTTTCTTGATATGACGTAACATTCAACTGAATTGCCAATTCTTTCCTTGTGGTTAAGGATTTCTTCAATTCTTCTCTTGTTGTCTCAAGATGCTTTAGTGCAAGCTGGATGCCAATCTTCTGATTCTCTATGAGTTTTCCCAACTTATAAACCTCAATTTCCAAGATCTAATTCTTCAAGTGGTTAGAATTATTTTAAGACAAAAAAGCTCTGATACCAATTGTTGGAAGTCTTAGTTGGCAAAGTAAGATACTGAGAGGGGGGATGAATCAAGAAACTAAATTTTTTTTACCCAATTGAAACAAACTGATTCAACATGCATATCATGTATCTTATTGTTACCCAAAAATTCCTATCCTATGCTCTTTTGGCGTACGAGTGGAGTAAATGTGGCTCCCACAAGGGTTGAGCCCAAGTTATATGAAATCTACCCATAGCTCTATGTTTTCTTCTCTTTTTCTGCAAAGTTTCTAGGTTTGGTTAAAAAACCCTTATTTCATTTTTATGAAAATTCCCTCAAACCCTAGGTCTTTAGTGGTTGTTATAAAATGATGTTACTTTTCTAGGCCACCTAATTTCCTTTTTCCCATGTGTTTTGAAGTTACCATCGAGTGGGGCCATGTTTTCTTCCATATTTCTGCAAAGTTTCTAGGTCTGGTTAAAAAACCCGTGTTTCATTTTTTATGAAAAAAACCCTTAAACCCTAGGTCTTTAGTGGCCTTTAGAATACGACATTACTTTTATAGGCCACTTAATTTTCTTTTTCCCATGTATTTTGAAGTTACCATTGAGCAGGGTCATGTTCTCTTTTTCCTAGCGGGATTTATTTTTCCTAAGTTTATTTCCTAAGTCCCGTAGTACTTTATTCATCCCCAAGCGGTAGAAAATTCTTCCTCATCCGACAATCATCAATTTTCCTTAGTCACCAGATCAAGCTTTGAAGATTCTTCAAGTCATCACTTTGTTGTGCCATGTGGATAGTGTGGTCATCTTTCTTCAAATTCTGAGGGAAGCTAATCTACGGTCAAGTTCCTTTTGATCATATGGCTGGAATTTTCCCTTATGCAGGAGATTCTTGATAGTTAGTGCTCAAGGCATTGCACCATGTTGATGTGTGTTAGGTTGTCAGAACTTAGGCCTATATGTGGCTTGTTAATCTCTAGGAAATTTTATTTTGATCCAATGGTCGACGCTTTACCATAAGGGTAAAGTGCAAGACCGTTAATGCTTAAGCCATTGTGCCATGATGAAACATGTCCTTCTCAGTTAAGTGGGACCTACAGTTGCATAGTAGGAGTTAAAGTTAATGCCTGTTCTAGTTAGTATTCATTGTATGGTTGGCACTTCGCCTTAAGGTAAAGGTGCTCGATAGATAATGTATAAGGCATCACGCATCATTTGACACGTGGAAAGGTGTCATATCTAAGGTAGGTAAAGGTAGAGCAGGTTAGATTTGATCAGACATTGGGCGTTATGCCTCAAGCATAAAGATGAAGGTAGATAATGAAAAAAGCATCACGCTTGCTTGACATGTGTCTAGATCAGATCCTGGCTCACTGGTAACTTAAACAGGATCGACGGTCATGTTTTAAAAATGATAAAGGTTTAAATTTAAGCCATTGATTGGGATGTTTTGCGCCACTGTGACCATTAGAATTTGTTTTTCAAATATTCAAATCCCTTTCTTAGTGTTTTCATAGCGGTGGCATCATTTTCAACGTGTAGCAGGGTAGATGGATCAAGTTGACCTTTCTGGTCGAATTTATGATGTTGGGAAATGTCTCCAGGATATATCTGATCATCTAGGCTATTTTCCAAGGGGCATTAATGTGTAGAGGTGACCATTTTAGGGTTTCTAATTATTTTTAGGAATAGCTTTTGTAACCATAAGGGTTTTTTATCTGATCTGATGGATCGACTCCTGAGCCATGGTGGTTGAGGAGTTTGTATCTAAGTAGTTTTATAAGTTTTTGTAAAGAGGTTTGAAAGGTGTAAGAGTTTTCTGTGAAATATTTCCTGTCCTCAAACTTTTCATATGTCTATAATTCTCAATTTTTTAGGCTTATGCAAGACTTTCTGTGGCATTTATTCAACCCTCAGGTTTTCATATGTTTGGGATTCTCTCTAAAGCATAATACAGTGACTAAATGATGAAGAAATGTGTGGGTTATCTTAAGTCCTCTTTCTTTTCTGCATCTTTGTGTACTATTCTGAATAATTGATAAAGATAATCTTGTGAATTTTTTTCATTCCTTGTTATCTTGTCTCATTTATGTACTTATCTACTAGAGTGAATGTTTGCTTGCAGTTCATAGTCTGTGTCTATCTTCTTGAAAGCTATTTTTGTGAAATATTTTCTTTCCCTAAACGGTTTTCATCTCGGACCTCTCTATGAAACAGTTTTGCAAGCCTATTCAAAAAGTTGTACTTACTTTAAGTCAAAGATTTCATGCTAAATCTTATCCATTTTGTTATGATTCATGTCATTCTGGTGTATCACCTAATAAATTAGGTTCTTTCTTTATTCTTTTTCAATTTCCTTCTATCCCTTTTCCTCCCAAGTTTTATTTCAAGTTTCAAAAGCAAAATAGGTGATTATTCAAGAGGAATCAACCTAGAATTTGGAGGTCTCACTTAAATTTTAGCAAGGTCCCATGACCTAGAAGTGATTACCATGTTATACCAGATCACTAGACTCTTGAGTTCAGTAGGGAGAAAATTTGGTGTATAATAGTTTTCGCACGCCCAGTGGGACACCAAAGAAGTTTATTTTCAAAGCTATGTTGAATCTGATGTGTTGATTACATAGCACTAACCTAGAGTGGTTCTCTTTAAGGAATATCTGGTAGCTCCATTGGTGTTAAGAATAAGAAGATTAAGTCCTACTAAATTTTATGAGAAAGGTAGAGACAATAAGCTCAAATCCTTCTAAATTTTTGCAGTTGTCTCCAACAAGAAGAAAAGGGAGATCATCCCAAAGGACACCCTCTACAAGGAGAGTACAATCTACACCACCTGTTGTAGAAGAGAGACCCTTGTTGTTTTATTCAAGAAGGAGAGGAAGATCTTTAAGAAAGGAATTGATAAGAGATTCAACTTCACTTACTGGTTCAAGTGCAACCCATACAATTGTTATCCAACAAACCACAACACCCACAATACCAAGATTATTTTCATTTATACCCTTTAATTAGGGTAGCCCATTAAATTTTTCCCAACACCATGATGTACCCTTAGTAGCATTAAAAATCTTACCTGATTTCATGAGTGAAAGCCAAACAAAAGCTTGTGAGCACATAAGAGATGTGGCTACCATTAGTAATGTCCATCATATCACTAAGGAAGATGTTGCTACTAAGTTATTGGTAGATTTTTTTAAATGTAAAGACCTACAATGGTTTAGAACTCTACTAGAAGGCTCCATAGATTCATGGGATGGACTTTGAGAATCCTTCAACAAATACTTTGAAGATAAATTAGACTATTTATCTCTAGTAGAGAAACTCACTACTATCAAAAGAGCCCCTCAAGAACAAATGACATATTTCAATAACATGTTTCTCAAGACATGGTATATGATTCCTATTTCTATAAGGCCTTCAACATATCATGCTTTTCTATATTTTTTGAAAATTTTGAATAGAAATATACTTGTCATGATTCAGTCCATGGGAGGTAATTCACTACCTCAGGCTTTTGATATTGTTGTTAGAATAGAGAATTGTCTGATTTAGATTGGTATGATAGCCCCAAGGCCACCCATGCATATCTTCCCTGATAGTCAACCCAATATGCCTTTGCATATTCCTCCATTCACTCCTATCCCTACTATAGTAGCACCTAAAGCTAATTCAAGCAACGAGGAATTAAAAGCAGGCCCTTCCCAAGAGCTCCAAGAATTGAGAAGTAGTCAACAAGAAATGAAGAGCTTATTGCAAACCATGAGTAATGAGTTGATCAATATCAAAAAATAGAATCAAAGGGTTAGGCCACCTTTACAACAACAAAATCAAAGTCCTAATCAGCAGTATCAAGGGCATGGATAGTCCTATCAACAAAGCAGATCACCATACCAAGGAAATTACCAAGGTCAGAGGAAAAATTTCAATCAAAGGTCATTTCAGCCTTATAACCCGTCACCTCTTAATTCTGCAAATCTTGGTAGGGAGATGGTTCCTGCACAAAAATACCTAGTTGCAGAGAATGAATGGTGTTTTCCCTGTAATCAACCACATAATCATGCTACATGTTTGAATGGGTTGATGAACCAAGCACTCATGGCACAAAATGAATCAAGAACACCTTTGGATGCATCCTCTAGTGGACCAGTGCCACAACAAGAGGTACAATATGATGAGACTGCTCTCTTTAATTGGCAAGGAGAATATTTTAATGGGGTAAATGGTGAATCTCCAATTGTAGCTAATACTCAGTCTAGAAGAAGATCTCTATACATGGAGAAAACATAAGAGAGGGGAAAGGCTTCCACATCTACATAATCATCATATACACCCACTTTTTATATACATAAAAGACCTCCTATTATGCCAATCAAAGCTGACCAATCTCCCAAAGATGTAGAGCCCACAATAGTGAAAGCACACCAGAAAATTCATGCATCTGTGTCATTCAATATTGTGGACAATATGAAGAAAAGGAATGTGACAATGACCATGTGGGATTCCTTATCCATTCAAGGACAACCTAAAATCTTAAAGAAGACAATGTCTTAGGAAGCAATCCCACAACAGTCCACTAACGAATGTTGCCAAGATAGTGTTGGTTAATGTTGATCCAGAAAAGAAAATTCAAATCAGCAACACCAAGGTGGATGCTAACCAAGTTAAGAACACAAATCCACCTCCCTTTTATGTATCAATGATAACTTGAGATTTACTAGTACATAATTATATGGTAGATAGTAGGGCCACAAGTTTAGTCATGCCTAAGAGGGTAGCTGACCAGATAGGACTAAAATATGAACCATTTCAAAATAAAGTGATACAACTTGATGGTTCATCAGTAAACATAGTAGGTGTGGCCAAGGATACAAGTTTAATCCTTCATGCTAGTCCTAACTTCTTTATCCCTCTAGACATTTATATCATAGATCTCCCTTCTCCTTTTTCTTTATGTGTATCAAGAGAATTCATAGCCAAGATGGGAGGTTACATTTCTTCTTATTGGTCTCATATGATTTTTCATACTAGATATGGAACAAAGGTGACTATCAAATATGAGTCATTAGTAGTGCACCATATAGATCCTTATGTATCAAATGTCCTTAATGCAAGTTGCCTTGCATTTAATAAAAATGATATTCTAGTCATCCAAGAAACACATACCAAGATAGAGAGAATTCCAAATATCTACCTAAATGAGTGGGAAATAGGAAATACTTCGGAGGCTCAGGCTAATGTTGTATGGGATGTTGGTTTGGGGAACTACATGATACAAGAAGATGGTCTCACAATGCCAAATCTCTTTAAGGCAACTAGTGAAGCATCAGAAGAAGAAAGAAATGAATTTTGGGACTTGTTATTTGATGGTGCTAGAAGTAGACATGGCTCTGGTGGTGGTGAAATTCTTGTCTCTCCTAAAGGTGAGAAATACTACGCAACTTTTAGATTTAGTTTTTCTTGTACAAGTAATACTTCTGAATATTAAAGTTTGATCCATGGACTAGATTGGGCTAGAAAAAGAGGTATTAAGGCTTTAAATGTTCACGGTGATAGTAAATTAATTTTTATCCAAGTGAAGGGGATAAGTGCAACTAAAAATGATACTATGAAATCCTAAAAGCATAGGGTGTGGGATGCAATTGAGTAATTTCATGCTTTTAATATCATTGCAATTCCTAGGAAGCTGAATCAACATGCATATAGGTTAGGTGATGTTGGATCTCAATTTTATATCCCCAATAACATTTCAGTCGGTAGTGATCAGTAGCATGTCAAGATTATTGTTAGGCCTTCCATTCTTGACAATGATGTCAATTGGAAAGTGTTTGAAAATGATGAGAAACTTCAACAATTCTTGTTTGAAGAAGACATTTTTTAGAGCACAATCAAGATAGGTTGATGCAAAACTATGATGATCAAGTAGTGCAGCTCAAATTCAATAAGTTTCCTAGGGGTCTTGTAACCTTAGAATCAGTATTCAACATAGATGATCAAGCCAAAAGGAACAAAACTATCTTACTAGTTCAACAAGAGAATTACACTGATGTAGAGCTTGAACTAGGTAAAAGTTTAAAATTTGGAAAAGTGAACACTAATTCAGAAAGATAGTCTTACATCCAGTTGTTTCAAGAATTCAATGATGTCTTTGCTTGGAAATATGAATATCTGAAAGGTTTTTATCCCACACTTTCTCAATATACCCTATAACTAGAGCCTAATGCTAAACTAGTTAGGCAAAATCAAAGGCCTTTTAACCCCAAGCTAGAGCCACTCATGCATAAAGAATTTCTTAAACTAATTGAGAGTGGCATCGTATATCCCATCAAGCATACTAGTTGGGTGTCTAACCTTGTTCCTATTAGGAAAAAGAATGGAGAATTGAGGTTATGTGTTGACTTTAGGGACCTAAATAGGGCCTCCTTCAAATATGGCCATCCTTTACCATCCATGGAAAAAATCCTGTAGTGTGTCTATGGTTCTGAACAATTTTCATTGCTAGATGGTTATTCAAGATATAATCAGATCCTAGTCAATAAGGAGGATCAATTTAAGATTGCATTTACAACTAAATGGGGAACCATGGCCTATCAAAAGATGCACTTTGGTTTGTCAAATGTAGGTGTGAATTTTCAAAAGGCTATGGACATGGATTTTAAGAGCCTCATGTATAATTTTGTGCTAGTATACCTTGCTAACATTACTGTCTACTCTAAACATGCAGCAGATCACATTAAGAACTTGAGAAAAATATTTGAAATATGTAGGGAGTTTTGGATCTCCCTCAACCCCAAGAAGTGTGTGTTTGTAGTACATGAAAGAAATATTTTGGGCTATATTGTTTCCAAACAAGGTCTCACAGTGGACCTTGAAAGGATTGCAACCAATTTGGAGCTATCCTTACCACTCCATAAGAAGAGTCTACAATCCTTTATAGGAAGAGTTAACTTTGTTAGGCATTTCTTACCTAACATTGTAGACCTTTTGAAGCCTTTGACAACTATGTTGAAGAATAATGTAGTTTTCAGCTGGAGAAAAGAAGGAAAGATAAATTTCCAAGCCATCAAGGAAGCTTTGACAGAAGAACCTTCCTTACTGAATCCTGATTTGAGTAAAGATTTCATTCTATATACTTATGGGGGTTTTGAAGTCATTTCTGCAATGCTAACACAACAAAACTCAGAAGGATTGGAGAAACCCATTGCTTTCTTTAGCAAAGGCTTAGAAGAGTATGAACAAAGGTACTCTTTTGTAGAAAAACATGTCCTTGCTATTGTGAAGAGCCTCAAGAAGTTCAGGAATTTTTTGACCCATAGCAAGGTACATCTAAGAGTCACTCATCCAAGTATCAAGGAAGTCTTGCTTAGTAAATACTTGAATGAAAAGAGAGTTGGATGGATAACTAGAGTAATGGAATATGATAATAATATGCAAGTTACCAAGCTAGTCAAAGGTAAGTTTCTTTGTGAACAGATGACTGAGGATGAAACTTTAAAGGATAAAAAACAAATGGATTCATCCCTAATTATACCTGAAACAAAGGATCATGACAAGGTAGCATGTTGGTTGTCAGATATGATCCTTTTTTTAAAGACAGGTGAGTACCCTACATGCTTGGATTCAACAAAAAAGAGGTACTATAGGCTGCAGTCTGTCTCTTTTGTACTAATAAATGATATTCTTTTTAGAAGAGATCACAGTGGTTTCCTTCTTAGATGCATTGATTCAAAACGGATAGTAGATGGTTTACATGAGTTTCATGATGGACCTTCTGGAGGTCATTTCTCTCCTAGGACCATTGCTTTCAAGATCATGAGGGCTGGATACTATTGGCCATCCATTTTTAGGGATAGTCACATCTATGTGAGGAAAGGCATGAAATGTGTTGCATTTGTAGGAAAAGAAAGGCTTCTAGCTCTACCCCTCCAACCAATCAGAATAGAGAAACCATTTATGAAACAGGGAATTGACTTCATAGGCTTAATTAACCCCCATCTAGTGTAGGCCAAAAATGGATAATCACTGCAACTGACTACTTTACTCATTGGACAAAGGCCATTGTATTAAAGGAAGCTAATGAGACTATTTCCCTGAACTTTTATGATGATATTATTCATAGGTTTGGTATTCCTAATTATTTAATATCTAATAATTCACTGGCTTTCATAGGATTAAGAGTCACTGAATGGGAAACTAGACATGGTATTTAACTTAGTACAAGTTCAAATTATTACCCTTAGGGTAATGGGTTGGTAGAGTCCACCAATAAGAATTTAGTCAGGATAATTAAAAGAAATTTGTAAGAGGATCAGAGAGATTGACACTCCAAACTGAAGTCTTCCCTATGGATGGACATGATCACTCCAAAAAAAGATAATTGGGAACTCTCCCTACATGCTATTCTATGGTAAAGAGGCTAATTTGTCCATTTCAACTGAATTTCCATCTTTGGACCTTGCTACCCAACTTGTTCTCTTTGAAGAAGGAGATCCTTTGTAGGTACGCTATGCTCAGCTCATGAAGTTGGAAGAAAATAGAGGAAAATCTATGCCAAATATGGAATTTTAAGAGATGCAAACCAAGAAATTTTTTGACAAAAGAGCTAGATCAAGGAGATTTAATCTTGGAGACATAGTCCTCAAGTGGGATGAATTCAAGAGCAGACCTAGTAGCCATACAAAATTTAATTCATTTTGGGGAGGCCCATTTGTGATCACAAAATGCAAGGGTCATAATGCCTTTCATCTCTCAACACTTGAAGGAGAAATATTTCCAATATTAGTCAATGGTTTTCACCTCAAACCCTATTTTGAGGTTTGTCCCACTCTGTAGATAAGTTGTTTTCCTCTAGGTGCTCTTACACAGATAGTTGTTGTTGTATATAGGTCTTTTTCTTGTTTTGGCTTGCTTCATTTCCTATTGTTTTTCTCCCTTTTTTCAGTCCTCATGTTTCCCCGAGTTCTCAGTTTTGAGGTTTTTGTGACTCAATGCCCAATGGAATGTCAAAGGCTACTGGTTTTCATATGTCTACTAGGAAGACATTCAATAGAAATCCCCAAAAATGTTACCCAAAAATTCCTATCCTATGCTCTTTTGGCTTACAAGTGGAGTAAATGTGGCTCCCACAAGGCTTGAGCCTAGCTTGTATGAAATCTACCCATGGCTCTGTGTTTTCTTCCCTGTTTCTGCAAAGTTTCTAGGTCTAGTTAAAAAACCCTTGTTTCATTTTTTATGAAAAACCCCTTAACCCTAGGTCTTTAGTGCTTGTTATAAAATTAAGTTACTTTTATAAGCCACTTAATTTCCTTTTTCCCATGTGTTTTGAAGTTACCATCGAGAGGTTTCGTGTTGTCTTTTTCCTAGTGGGATTTATTTTTCCTAAGTTTATTTGCCTAATTCCTTTAGTACTTTATTCACCCCTAAGCGACAATAGATTCTTCCTCATATGATGGTCACCGCTTTGCCTTAGTCACCAGATCAAGCTTTGAAGATTCTTCAAGTCATCGCATTGTTGTGCCACGTGGAAAGTAAGGCCATCTTTCTTCAAAGTCTGAGGGAAGTTAATCTGTAGTCAAGTTACTTTTGATTGTATGGACAGCATTTTCCCTTATGCAGGAGATGCTCAATAATTAGTGCTCAAGGAATTATGTCATGTCGACGCGTGTTAGGTTGTTCGCGTGTTAGGTTGTCAAAAATTAGGCCCGTTTGTGGCTTGTTAATCTCCAGACAGATTTATTTTGATCCAATGGTCGGTGCTTTTCCTTAAGGGTAAAGTGCAAGATTTTTAATTCTTAAAGCCATTGTGCCACGATGACACGCATCCTTCCCAGTTAAGTGGTTTTGGAGCTCTAAATTTTTGGCAGAGTCCTATATAGTGATAAAACTCTAAAAATAACATCGTAAACTCCATGCCCAATAATTGATGACATAGTGGAGTACATGAAATGGGATACAAAAATATATTACTTTTTAATTAAAAGTTGAGGGATTGAGGAAGGAAGCTTTGTGATAGGAACAATCAAAATTCTGTAAGCAAAGGTTTAAGAGATGATGGAATTTTGACCTATTGAAAAGATGATGTCGATAGAAAATGAAAACGATCAAAAATTAAAAATCTAAAATAGACCCACTTCGGAAAATTAAATTTCCTATTTCTAGTATAAATCTTATGTTCGTATAATCTATTTTGGATTTTTGGCCAAAGCCAAATCCGAAAGATAGGTAGTGATTAGTTAGTTTGTTGATTAGTTTTTTCAAAAGAAGTTTTTAAATTTTAACATAGGGTGTTGTCTCTTCACCCTAAAGGGGTGTGAAAACCATTGATCCACATATATATGTGGTATAAAATGTAAACAAAAAAAGAGGAAAAAACACATTGTATAATATAATTTGATCACAATCGCAACATGAACTTTAATGTACTATTTTTTCAACATTAATAAAGAGATAAGTGATTTTTATTTCACTTATGGTAATAGTTTTTAATTATTTTCAGTTAGTCTCTTAGATAAATCTATTTAGATAGATTGTTTCATTGTGTTGAATTCTCATGTTATTTATAAAGTGAAATTTATATACAGTTTGATCATCAGTTGAAAGGCATGGTTAACAAACTTTCCTATATTCTATTGGTCTCTCAAAGATAGAGTTAAATTAAATAGAACTAATTGTATAATCTAGGTTTCAATTATAATTCATGTAGAAGCCCTTGAAATGATGGTCTTGTTATATACAAGTTATTAAAACTATCTCTGAGGTGCACATAGGATTGATATCTCTATTGCCCAAGTAGGAGAACAACATTGATCTTATCAATAATTGGAATATAGTCATTCAATTCATTGTTCAAAGTTTGTGATATTTTATTGCTTTGATCTATTTCATTTTATATACCTTTTGTCAAACATTTACTATTAATAAAATCATTTAAGTTTTTGCAGCATTCAATATACAATTGATTGAGATACTTACAATTTGATTCCTCTCAAGTTTATTTGTCACCTTGAGAGAATCCAAAAGTTTTATATTTTGTTATTTGCTATAAAAATCCTTTGAATCAATAGATTTGGTTAAGGTATAGGCCTACTAGCCTTGGCTTTGCAGAGCTAGAATTGCAGAACTTCAAACCTTCATTTTGTTGAACTTGTTATTTGGCAAAAACAATTGGGTTTCCCATCATTGGATTGGCAAGTCCATAGTAAATCCAAACCATTGTTTTTGGGCACCAACAAATTGGTGACTCTACAGGGGAGTTGTAGATGAAATACAATATTGAAGATTATCTAGAAGCTCTGGTGATATAATTAAGACTCTACTGGAGATAAGAACTCAGAAGACACTAAGTTTTTTTCCTTCTAGCAAGAAGGTGGCGAATCTATTTAACAAAAAGTTTCACTTAGTGACTCTACTGAGGGAGAAGACCTAGAAGGAGATAAGTAAGTTTTTCCTCTTTAAAGAGGTGGCGACTCTATTGACAAGAACCTAATGTATAAATAAAGAAGTTACAACAAATTTAGATATTCAGTATGTACCAGAATACATATTCACATAAAGTATCAAAATTTTGTGACCCAAGACCAAAATTTATTATTGAAGTATATAGACCATTGAGTTTTAATAACATCCCTGGTGGTCATAAAGGTTTTCCTCTTAAACTAGAAAATATTTTCCAAAATTTTGCAGAGATGGATCAGAATCACCAATGGAGCATTTGCAGGAATTTTGTAAATTTATTGAAGATTGTCATATCTATGCAGAAGATGTGATTATGAAAATATTTGTAAGATCATTGACTGATCATGCAGGTTTTCTTTCTAGTATGACACCTGAACAAAGTATCTCAACATGGAGAGAGTTTGAGTAGTGGTTTCTTGATATGTTTTGTGATGCAAGTGAAGATGACATGCATTATGAACAGGATGAGATTAAGGATCACAATATGGAAGATGACTCTTACATGTCTCCCTTGGATGCATTTTTTAGTTTGGAGAGATTTGAGGGGGAGTCTACAACATAATTTTTCATAAGGATGCCCCTTTTTTAGATATTAGAAAAGGATGATGAAGACATAGAAGAGGAAGCTTATGATCAGATTGAACAAGGCCTTATGCTTGATAATTATCTTAGTGGGAAAGAAGATAGCATGGATTAAGAGGAGGAATAAAATTTGAATCAAGTTGAAGAATAATTTGTACATGATGAGATGTGTATGGAAATAGGTATCAACAACCATGATGACGAGGAAGAAAAATTTCTCAGTACAAAAGAAATTTCATCTTTGTTAGACATGGAATATCAAAAACATGTTGAGAACTTCCAAAAATAAAATAGAGGAGATAAAATAGAACAACATAAAACATATGAACAGTAGGAAGTTTCAGAAAATAATGTCAATGAAGATATTAGTCTTATTGATGAAACATCCAATGATTCTGATGAAAACTCTCATGAAGGTGTGCTTGAATTTTCTATGTTCATGAATCCACTGTTTGAAGAGGTAGTAGAGGAAGATAAATCTATGTTCTCTATGTTCCGAAATCCATTATGTGAAGGATATTTTCTATACAATCAAATATATCAACATCATGATGAAGGTAGCAGGCCTAATGATGATTTTGAAGTTGATAACACTCAAAATATACATTCAAAAGGTCAGATATCATTTAGTTCATCCTATGATCAAGATTTATATCAGACTTCTGAAGATGAGACTCTAATAACCAATCATAATGATGATAATATGTTGAAGAAAAGTACTAAAAATTATCCAAGTATCCCACTTGATCATATTCCTGATATAAAATAAGTAATAGTTCCTAAATATGAGTTACCTTCAAAACCTTTATGTGAGGAGAAACAATATCTGGAGAATGGAAATGGGGAAGATAATGTCAAGGAAACATCCAAGTAGAAGAACTTAGTTTAGATACTTATATGACTGATCATATGCACATGTATCCTCCATCCAACAAAGAACATAGTGCACCTAATGATTTCTAAAAGAAAAAAACAGAAATCAAAAGACAAAGATTGCATTGCTAAAGTGGAACCAATAAGTATTCTCTATAAGGATGATATATCTAATACAACAAGGGATATGTTGGGGCTAAATAATTCTAAGATTTTTTTCTTTTCAAATACTCTTTTTGGTAAATATATGGAATAATATAATATTATATTCATGAGATTCAAAGTGTTACATGAATAAAATGAAAATTTTGACAGAGGGAAATAACAGTGTTCACTTTTTGGGGGCCTGGGGCCACCCATTCTTCAATTTACATCAGGTAAAGAGTAGATACTTGGTCTCCTTCTCTAGAGATAACTGAGATCTCTCTATGCTCATAGGGAGCATACCTCCCCAGAAAGAGCCTGTTGAATCTCTACATTTTTGGCAAAATTTAGAGTCCTATATAGTGATAAAACTCTAAACATGACATCCTATACTCCATGCCCAATAATTGATGACATGATGGAGTACATGAAATATGATACAAAATATATTAATTTTAATTAAAAGTTGAGGGATTGAGGAAGGAAGCTCTCTGATAGGAACAATCAAAATTCTCTAAGTGAAGGTTTCAGAGATGATGAAATTTTGACCTGCTAAAAATATGATGTCGACAGAGAATGAAAATGATCAAAAATTGAAAATCTAAAATAGACATAGTTTGGAAAATCAAATTTCCTATTCCTAGTATAAATCTTATGCTTGTACAATCTATTTTGGATTTTTGGCCAAAGCCAAATCCGAAAGATAGGTAATAATTAGTTAGTTTTTTTCAAAAGAAGTTTTTAAATTTTAACACAGGATGGTGTCTCTTCACCCTAAAGGGGTGTGAAAACCATTGATCCATATATATATATATATATATATGGTGTAAAATATAAACAAAAAAGGGGAAAAAACACATTGTATAATAGATTTTGATCACAATTGCAACATGAAGTTTAATGTACTATTTTTTCAACATTAATAAAGAGATAAGTGCTTTTTCTTTCACTTATGTAATAGTTTTTAATTATTTTTAGTTAGTCTCTCTGATAAATCTATTTATTTAGATTGTTTCATTGTGTTGAATTCTCATGTTATTTGTAAAGTGAAATATATATACAGTTTGATCATCAGTTGAAAGGTGTGGTTGACAAACTTTCCTCTGTCCTATTGGTCTCTCAAAGATGAAGTTAAATTTAGTAGAACTAACTATATAATCTAGGTTTCAATTATAATTCATGTAGAAGCCCTTGAAATGATGGTCTTGTTATATACAAGTTATTAAAATTGTCTCTGAGGTGTACATAGGATTGATATCTATATTGCCCAAGTAGGAGCAAGGCACTGATCTTATCAATAATTGGAATATAGTCATTCAATTCATTGTTCAAAGTTTGCGATATTTTATTCCCTTGATCTATTTCATTTTATATACCTTTTGTATTTACTATTAATCAAAGCATTTCAGTTTTTGCAGCATTCAATATACAATTGATTGAGATACTTACAATTTGATTCCTCCCAAGTTTACTTGTCACCTTGAGAGAATCCACAAGTTTTATATTTAGCTATCTTAAAAAGCCTTTGAATCAATAGATTTGGTTAAGGTACAGGCCTACCAACCTTGGCTTCATAGAGCCAGAATTGCAGAAGTTAAAACCTCCATTTAGTTGAACTTGTTAGTTGGCAAAAACAATTGGGTTTCCCAACATTGGATTGGAAAGTCCATAGTAAATCCAAACCATTGTTTTTGGGCACCAACAAGTGGGACCTGCGGTTGCATGACATGGGTTAATGTTAATGCCCGTTCTAGTTAGTATTCGTCATGTGGTTGGTACTTTGCCTTAAGGTAAAGGTGCTCGACAAATAATGTATAAGGCATCGTGCATCATTCAACATGTGGAAAGGTGGCCGATATAAGACATGTAAAGGTAGAGCAGGTTAGATTTGATCAAACGCTAGGCATTGTGCCTCAAGCACAAATATGAAGGTAGATAATGACAAAGGTATTGCGCTTGCTTGACACATGTCTAGATCAGATCTTGGCTCACAGGTAACTTAAACGGGATCGATGGTCGTGTTTTAAAAATGATAAAGGTAAAAATTTAAGCCATTGATTGGGATGTTTTGCACCACCTGTGACCACTAGAGTTTGATTTTCAAATATTCAAATTATTTTCTCAGTTTTTTCATGGTGGTCGCGTCATTTTCATGTTGCAGCAGGGTAGATGGATCAAGCTGACCTTTCCAGTCAAATTTATGATGTTGGGAAATATCTCCAAGATATATCTGATCATCTGGGATATTTTCCAAGGTGCATTAATGTGCAGAGGTGACCATTTTAGGGTTTTTAATTATTTTTAGGAATATCTTTTGTAACCCTAAGGGTTTCTAATATGATCTAATGGATCAACTCCTGAGCCATGGTGGTTGAGGAGTTTGTATCTAAGTAGTTTTAGAAGTTTTTTTAAAGAGGTTTGAAAGGTGTAAGAGTTTTCTATGACATTTTTCCCATCCTCAAACTTTTCATATGTCTATAATTCTCAAATTTTTAGGCTTATGCAAGACTTTATGTGGCATTTATCCTTCCCTCAGGTTTTCATATGTTTGGGATTCTCTCTAAATCATAATACAATGACTGAATGTTGAAGAAATTTGTGGGTTATCTTAAGTCCTCTTTCTTTTTTGCATCTTTGTGTACTATTGTGAATGATTTATAAAGATAATATTGTGAATTTTGTTCTTTCCTTGTTTTCTTGTCTCATTTTTGTACCTATCTGCTAGAGTGAATGTTTGCTTGTAGGTCATAGTTTGTGTCTATCTTCTTGAAAGCTATTTTTGTGAAATATTTTCTTTCGCTATACAGTTTTCATCTTAGACCTCTCTATGAAATACTTTTGCAAGCCTATTCAGAAAGTTGTACTTACTTTAAGTCAGAGATTTCATGCTAACTATTAGCCATTTTTATATGATTCATGTCATTTTGGTGTATCACCTAATAAATTAGGTTCTTTCTTTATTCTCTTTTTTTTTAAGTTTCCTTCTATACCTTTTCCTCCCAAGTTTTATTTCAAGTTTCAAAAGCAAAATAGGTGATTATCCAAGAGTAACCAACCTAGAATCCAAAGGTCTCACTTAAAGTTTAGTAAGGTCCCACAACCTAGAAGTGATTCCCATGTTATACCAGATAACTAGACTCTTGAGTTCAGTAGGGTGCAAATTTGGTGTATAACACTCATAAACATAAACTTCAATGTTGTAATAGATCTAACTAGTGTAACACCCCAAAATTGGCACTTAACAACCTAATCAATTTTGGTGCATTTTCTTATCTTCGAAGTCCTATTTTAATAGGCAAATTCTTCTCCTAATTGACTTTAATCGACTAAGTTTCAAATGCAGAAAACCCAAATTTGCATAAATCTGACAATTACATTTAATTCCTAAATCTCAAATGATTATTAGCTAAAATCCCTATGATTAATTGATTTAATCCTAAAGTCCTAAAGTACTTTTAATTAAATCAAATACACCCTCTTTGGCTAATATACATAAAAGGAATTGAAGAGTTATTATTATTAATAGAATGAATTATCCTCAAAAGGGATTTTCATAATTCCATACGAAGAGACACTTATGTGTCCATAATTCATTCTTTAATTT
>MU223536.1:1889009-1922624 GCA_018584345.1 Thuja plicata
TCTCAATTCACAGAATAGCAGCACTTTTGCTCATATAGATGCATATTTTCTCACAATTGATGGCTATTTCTCACACACTCACACTATGAAATCCTTCGTATTAGAGATGTTCAGGTTGTTGGCTCTCATTTTGAGGGTACACTACAGCAATCACTCCTAATTAGGAGGCAACAGGTCGTCTCAATCATTTTTTAGAACAAAAAATTCATGTTTGTCTCTGCAAATCCATGGATTGAATAAGGACTATGTTGGGTTTCTTGTTAGATTGAGAGGTCACATTCGACATTAAACAACTAGTAATCACATCCATGATAAGAAATAATATAAACTCATGACATAAAGATTTGGTAACCCATAAACTGTTAAAGGTAAAATTGGGGTGGGGATGACACCCACAAATCTTCACTACCGCAATAACAAAGTGTGCCTGTTAGGGCTTCAAAGTTTTGATCACTTCTAATGATCTACCCTATGAGGGGTCTGCCTTGTTAAAGGCTTATAGACTATTAGGTCTACCTTGATTAAAGGATTTAAAACTTACAGCTAAGTAAGCATTCTATTAGGAGATTTACAAAGGTCTTTTATGACCACCCTGTTAAGAGATTTACTCTGATTCACTTGCTAAAATGTATCAGTACCTGATCCTTCGGTTTGCACTTCAAATGTTGATTACAAATCTCCTCTTTCCAATTCATATCTGATCTCTGAATTTGATAACTTTGTTCTTCCCTTCACTGCTTTATTAGGTCACTTTGTCTAATCTATGCTCCTTTGGCATAGACACAATGTCTTCTCCTTCATTCATCATTTTCATTAGGGATTTGAGGCTTCCTTAAATAGAAAATAGATGAAGCTTCTAGATCAAGATGAACGATCTAGATTCATCTTTTTTGCCGCTTAAGCATTACCTTTTTCTGATTGGTTACTTGGCTTGCTTAGGGATCAATGCTCTGTCAAATCGCATAATTAACTCCATTAAATACCTTGATAATAATTAAATTTCACATAGAATTTAGCCAAAATGGTTAACATAAGTGTTTGTGCCATTCCAAACACATATACAAAAAATTGCTTCACTTGGCATATGAGGTCTCTAGTGTTCGGTCAAAACAGTGTTCATATGTTTTTGCTCTTCGCAACTCTCAACTCGGCAATTTATATGCTCAACATTTGATATGCTCGACAACTGTATGGGTGCTTAGGAACTATTGACTTTCTCAGCAGTAACTACTGCTCAGTACAAAAATACAAGTCTTATACAATCTTTTACCTTGGTAGAATAGCTCGGTCGTAGTGATGGCCGACTAACCTACCTAGAGAAATAACTTAGTGTTGGACACTAATAGGAAACATAACTTGGAGATCAACAACAATAACTATGGAAAGTTGGGACTGAGAGGGGAGGGGCGAATCAGTACCACTAAAAATGTTTAACCACAATCACTGATTAAACCATATACTGCTTCTTATTGATTACCGAGTTAAAAACTTTGAAATAAAAGTAATGTAATGCTTATAAATCCATAACATGAAAACATTAAACAATTGAACTCATAACTCCATGATTTTGGTAACGAAGAAATCCTTAGTTAAAGGATTAAAAATGCAATGGGGATGACACCTACAACCTTCACTAACTGTAGTATAAAGGGTGCTTAGTTAGAGCTACAAAGTTTAGCTATTTCTTATAGCTTACCTGGTTAAGAGTATATATAACACTTGTTAGGTCTACCTAGTTAAAGGATTTTTACAAAAACTACACTTAGAGATGTACCCTGTTGTTGGTGAATAGATTTGTCTTCCTCTTTTTAAATGAAAGTGGATAAAGACTCTACATTTTTGAAGATAAATGATTCATCAACAGTTGGATAAGCATAAGAAATTGCTTCCCTCTGAATTTTTAAGGTTTAGCTTCCTTGTGAGATATTCAATGAATTACCGACATAAAAGTAAATTCATACACCTTTAACTAGAAAGTGTAGAAGGACCACTCAAATACTCTTGGATATTTAGATAATTTACAGAATCAACTAATGATTGAAATAACCACAAAGTAAACTAAGATCTACTAATTACTTCTAAAATAGACAACCTATGAAATAACTCAAGAAAGACAAGATATAAAGAAACTGAAAGTGACTGAATATAAATAACATATGCGCAAATTTAAATGTACCAACTCTTAAAGTAATCAATACATTCCAAATTTTGATTCAAAGATCTAAACCATACCATGCATCTGTATATTCATATATTAATTGGATCAAAGTCTAATAAAAAATTAGTCACCAGCTGTTTCATAAATTCAAGAAAAGCCTATGCTAACTATATACTTCTAAAAAGAAACTATCTATTTTCTACTTCAATTTTCTAACCCTTTTTCAGTTCAAAGTTCCCCTATTAATAGTTTCACGTCCAAGAGAGCCTCCAAAAAAACTCGGCCTCTCGGACACCAAAAACAACCGCTTAAAACCAGTTACATAACTAAAAATGGAGTTTCAAAAAATGCGCCATTTAAAGCATAAAGCAAGGGAAATGTTGTCCCAAAAACTACTAACTCCCTTCGGGGCCTTCTGACATGGCGGTTTATACGAGCTTCCAGGATCATAACACGTTCATTAACTCTTGGGCTGGTTGGGAATGTAGGTTCTTTAGGCCTGTCATCTTCACTTGAGTCACATTCTTTTCCCACCTTAACTCCCTGATTCTCTCCACCTACTTCGGCAATTGACCTCTGTTCAACAGCAACATAGACTCCACGTTTGCAATTCTGGTGAAATCCTAAACTGTAGGCGTTTCATTTTCCTTGAGAGCATTCATGGTGTCTGTGAAAACTTTGACCATGGCATCCACATCCCTGTTACCTACGTCAATTTGCAAAATTCTTGAGGGATTCACTATCTTGATGTCTTTAAGGGCATCCACATGCATATTCAACACCTCCTTTTCTATTGCTTTGGCTTGAGAGATCGCAGCTTTAAACATTGTATTTTTCCATCCAAAGTTCTACTTCAAGATGAAAAGTATATAGGGATCTACCAGTTTCATTAGATTCTCAACTAAGAACTGAGTCACACCATAGTTTTCTATTTCTTGAACCTGTATGACATTCGCTGTGCATTTTGTTTCCTCCATTTCCCAGCTTGGAACTAGGGTTTGAACCTCACCAAGTAATGTTTCTCCATCTAAGCAAGTAGATATAAACTCACGGATGAAAGCACTCCCATTAGTGATACAATTATTTATCCAAGACTTCACGACCTCCATCAGAACCTTCCCCTATTGTATTTGTTTCACCATCTTTTGGCTTTCAACTAAATTTGGATCAAAATCTTGTGAAGACTGGGCCAGTGGCAGAACTCCATCATCAGTGAGTGAGGAAAGAAACTCAACCATGGTAGAAACTAGCTATTTCAACTTACGTTTCTCCCTTCCATCCTTTTGTGACTTCCCGAGCCTATGATCAGCTGAGATTTTAAATAGGTGATCCGTAGAATCCCTGTTCAGAACACTATGTTCCATCTTCATAATTTTGAAGTCTTTGGCCTCTAGTTCCTGAGTTCCCTCTTTAGGCTTGAAAGTGGCTATTTTTGTAGTCACCTTTGCAGTAGATGGATTGGTAGATAGCCTAGCTTCACTCTTCACTCTTTTTTCTTTGGGGGTCCGGGTAGCATATTTAGTAACAATCTCCTTCACAGGAAGTGAAATGGGTTTGTAACTCTTCCTCTTATTCGCCAATTTAGTTAGCCAAGGAGGGATTGAGCCAGTGACTATCCGATTGTCAGGAGTTTTTATAGGAGTATTCTCAACCTGGGGTACCTCTGTATTCATGATAGAAGTCTCTTGTCCTTTTACTTGTTGATCTAGAGAAAATGAAATATCATCTTCATTAACCTCAACATCCAGGTAGTCGAGTCCTAAAGCTGCCATCTGAGAACGCTTCTCTGATCTTGTTCTCGATCTCGATCTTAGTACAGTCGGGTGCCTATTGGAAGCCACCTTTTTCTCGGGAGACATAATTTTACCTACATTTGGAGCCACAGGAGATACATTAGACGGGGCATGTTTCACATTTATTAAGGCTAGTCTTGCACTATGCTTTTCAAGAGGGGGGTTCTCAGCTCCTTCCTTCTTCCTCTCTAGTAACCAGCTTTTTGTGACCTCAAAAATAGTTCAGGCCCTCAGCTTCATATCATCTTCTTCTCTCTTGTTCCAATCTATGTCCAGGGGAACTCTCACGTCCACATTGTTAGCCCCTAAACTTGTGGTTACGGAACTATCCTCCTCCACATCCTTAATATCAAAATTCAACTGCAACATTTTGATCTATGAAATTACAAGTCTGGAATGACCTCATCTCCAGATTGCCTCCTCATCACTGAGATCTTCCCATAGGTCTTCCAGGTGCAATCTGGGTGAAGGATAATTACTTAGGTTTAGAACTTGCCTGGCAAAGCCCTTATTGTCAAAACCCCTTCTTAACTTATAAAATTGCAAGTGAAAGTTCAACAAGTTGCTTCCTATCACCAAAGCATCCATCATATTGTTACAGGCTAAATTTCCAACTTTAACTGGGAACATAGAAGGCCATTTTTCTTCTGGCAGAGCATTTTTAATAACCACAAACAATTGTCTGCAAACTTCTGCCAAAATAAAACAATCGAAAGAAAACCTTGGGAGTCTGAGAGGTTCATCATCAAAGCCTCTGACCCAAATGCAGGTGAAACATGGGAACTAAATATACAGGCTTCTATAGGTTTGAATCAGTTTCCATGCCTCCAATGAAACTCTTTTGTTTGGGACTCCTGCCAATTGTTGACATAATTTACCTAGGAAAACATCATGAACCTTCCTGTAATTTTCCAAAATTTTATCTTTCCTTAATAATGGATAGTACTCATAAATTAAAAGATCTTCATTCCAAGGAACGTGTTGGATGGCAGACAAATCTTGTGTGCATGCTAGGCAGTATATCAAATAGGAGGACATAAATAATTCCTTCTTAATGGCCTGAGCCTATTTAAGTTGGTCCCAGAGGGAACTAGCAATGATCTCCACCCAATCAATAAGTTGACCCCCTTCCAAGACTATTTCTATAAAGTGAAACATCCACTCCTCATAGAGAAGAACTTGTTCTAAACCTTTAATTTGGTGAAGCAACACTATCACATCATGAATAAGGGGTTTCATATGATCCTTAGTGAGCACTTTAGGCAACCGAGAGCCACCTCTATAATTGGTTTGAGTCCACTTCCTAGCCATATTACTCTGGTTTTTATTTTTGTTCTCTCTGTATTGAGCTAGAGATTGAGTGGGTGTAAAAATGACAAGAGATTCTTCTGGGATTTTGAAAACAACCATAATAGTCTCCCTATTAACTGGCACAAGGGTTTGGCCTTCTGCATTTAAAACGCACTTGGATTTAACATCATATCTATTAAAACATTGCTGAACTAATTCTGGGCATATAACTGATGGCGGGAACACCACAGCTTCTAATAATCCACTTGACAGGAACTCTAGACTATGGTCTTCCGTTGTATGGTTTGTGTAGTCAACTACCATTTTTTCTACCGATATCCCTAATAGGTTTGTGTCTAAGATAATAGGATCTTGGCACTACATATTTCTAACATTCCTGAAGAAATGTAAAATGAACCTCATCCCTTCTTCAGGAATAAAAACATAGACGCCCCCCTCCTCTTGAATCAATATATTAAACAGCAACAGGAAATGAGAAAAGGCTTTAGGAGCTACCTGTTTCACGCAAACTTGGAACAAATTCTTCTCCACAGTCGAGACTCCGCAAAAAAATAATAGGAAAGAAAAACTTACAGAGCTGTTTATATTTTCAAATTAATGCCCGGAAAGATCAACTTTAATGAGCATAAGTCAAAGACATTAATTTCAATGATGTGAGCCATAATGACTCAGCAATAGGATGTCCTTGAAATTGGCCATCTTTAATATCATTATCAAACCATTCCCAAAATGATATCTTTCGCTCGTGCTAATGATCTCATTAAATGCCACCCAACACTTTATTTGATGTTTTCTCTGTGGCTCCCGTCAAATCAAAAACTGCCCCTATTAAAAACTTAACCATCATTATGCCACCAGCTTATGTCATGGGTCCCATCAACTATCCTTTCACTGATGACTCTGCCCGCAATCTATCTTTGAACCTCTTGAAACTACTTTGAACTGGGGTTCAAAGAGGTTCGAAGTGGTTCACCTCCACAAGGTGATATAGGCCAGGGCCCACCTGCAAAAAATAGTCATTAGAAGAGAAAATGTTCATTGAACTGCTTTGAACTACTTTGAACTGGAGTTCAAAGAGGTTTGAAGTGGTTCTGGTGAAGTATGAGCCTTGGAAAGGATCCGTCCAAGGAAGGCCGAATTTGAACTTGACAAATTTGAAGGGTATATGCGCTTGAAGGGTTGCCACAAGGAAAGACTCTCAAGGGAATGTGCTAAAGAGCTTCAAATTAATGAACTAACAAGGGTCTTTGACACTTCAACAATGGCAGCTCTAACTGACCCTAACATCGGCTCTAGTTGGGGACTGCATATTGCTCAATGTGCAGAGAACTCTAGATAACTGGTTTCACAGAGAAAGCCAACAAAGGGAAAGAAAAACAGGCAACTATGACACACCAAAAAGGAAAGCAGGGGAAAAAATACCTAATATGTACATGGATATTGACTGAGGTACATCATTAGAGCTTGCATAACTTAAGGTCTTGCCCATTGTAGGTAAAAGGCAGATTCACACCATCTGGGTAAGACAACCGGAAAGCATTTGAACCAAGGGATTCAGAAATAATGAATGGGCCCTTCCATAAGGACTCAAATTTCTCGTGAGAACCTTTAGGAGCTCATCTCTTATCCCATAGAAGCACTTCATCTCCCTCCATAAAGTTATGAGGCTATGCTTGGATATCAAAAATCTGCTTCACTTTCAATTGGTGTTTTGTAATATGATCCACCAGATCTTCTCTTTCCTCTTCCAGCTTAGCCAAATTCATGACACATTTCTCCAGGGGATCTTTAAAATACTCATCTTCAATTATATCTTGGAGCTTAGCCAAGGAGAGTTCCAAAGGCAGTGATATATGCACCCCTATTCTATATACCAGTTCAAACGGACCCATCCCAATTGCTCATTTCAAAGTAGTTTGATCCGCCCATAAAGCTTCGTATAGTTTCTTATGCCATTCGCAGGGGCTATCATCCATCAATTTTTTCATTATCGCCACCAGGTTCTTATTACTGGACTCTTCTTGACCGTTCCCTTGCGGAAAATAGTCAAAAGAATGAGTTAAAGATATGCCATGCTCGTAGTAGAAGGTTGAAACCTCCTCAGAGGAAAAATATGTAGCATTTGCTGCTACTATCTTAACCGGTACCCCGAACCTGACAAAAATATAATTTAAAAGGAACTCACACACCACCTGAGAGTTTTCTTTCTTAGTGGGAACTGCTTCCACCCACTTTGTAAAATAATCAGTGGTCATGAGAATGTAGACATGCCTAGTGCTAGGTGGTGGGTTCAAATGCCCCACAAAATCTATTCCCCATTGCTTGAACGGTTCGTCAACAATTACAGGTTTAAGAGGTAGGGCAGCGAGATGAGGTCTCCCAGTGAAAAGTTGACATTTTTCACAATTGTGAACATATTGGTATGCATCCTTGAACATGCCAAGCTAGTAAAAGTGATTCCAAAGAATTTTAAACGCTGTTACTGTTGAAGAGTAGTGACCCCCGCAGGCCTCATCATGAAACACCTTCAACAATTCTTTTTGTTGCTCAACGTCCATGCATCTGAGAAAAATTCCATCTATGCTCCTCTTGTATAGTATTCCTTGAGATATCACATATTGACTAGCCTTAAATTTTAGGTTGCACCTCTCTTTTGGGTTTAGGTGATCATGACATTCACCATAAGTAAGGAAATAGGCCATGTTAGAGAACTAGGGGTCGGTTAAACTGACTAGCAACGCCATGGGTACTTCATCAATTTTTTCAGACAGCTCACTATTCTCTGCTATCAATTTACATAAACCCTTCCCCCTTACCAAATTGGTTGGTTTAATTACCAGGTCATACTCTTGGATCTTTGCTATCCAAATTGCTCTGTTGTTCATACCAATCTCCCTTTGAGTCAAAATACTTTTCACTATTGTATTAGGTACAAAAACTATACAATGAGAATGAAGTATATAATATCTGAACTATTTCACTGCTTTTACTGCAACAAAGGCATGTTTTTCCATCTGGGAATACTTAAGCTCATGTCTTTTCAGTGGTGTGCTCATATAGGCTATGGGTACTTCCTATCCTTTCTTATCTTTTTGTGTTAGTATACCCGACAGAGTATGTTCGGAAGCATAGAAATAAATGATAAAGTCTTTTTTGAAATTGGGACTCTTTAATATAGGAGCATGTGATACTACATTTTTAATATCTTTTAAATCTTGACACCCATTCTCGCTCCACTTGAAAGGAACTTTCTCACTCATCATATCAATCATATTCTTAGTAATTTCTGAAAATTCAGGAACAAATGCTTGCAAAAAGTTTACCTGACCAAAGAAGGACTTCAATCCACTCCTATTTGATGGCAGGTTGAGCTGTTGAATCGCCTTTACCCACTCAGGGTCAATTCAGATCCCATCTTTTGAAATGATATGACCAAGTCATTTACCTTCCTCCATGAAGAATGTTGATTTCTTGTGGTTCAAAGAAATATCGTGACTTCTACATCTTAGGAGCACTGTCTCAAGATCCTTTAAGTGCTGACTTCTCTCCTTTGAAAAGATAGTAAGGTCATCCAAGTATACCACTATAATTTTGTTCAAGAGATCCTCAAAGGATTAATTCATTGCTCTTTGGAAGGTTGCACCCGCGTTGATTAGCCCAAAGGGCATACGACTATATGCATAAGTTCCCCACGGGGTGATAAAAGCCGTTTTGTGTTGATCACTTTTTGCCACACTGATTTGATTGTATCCAGAATAGCCATCTAGCATAGACATAACTTCAGATCTAGAAACATCTTGAAGCACATGTTCCATCACAGGTAAGGCATAGTTATCCTTCAAACTTGCTTGATTCAGGTTACGAAAATCTACACAGATCCTGATTTTGCCATTCTTCTTTCTCACAGGGACTATATTGGCGATCCAAGTTGAATGGTGGATAGGATAGATGATCCTTTCCTATAACATTTTTTTTACCTCCTTTAAAATAGCTTTGGACACTTTCAGATTATATTTCCTTAATTTTTGGTGAAATGGGGTTACATCAGGCTTTAAAGGGATTTGGTGTTCAAATTGACCTTCTCTGAAATTCTTCAAGTCTTCATATCCTCAAGCGAAGACATCTTTGTATTTCCTAAGTAACCTTTTCAAGTTTTCTTTTTCAGACAAGGTACAAGTCAGACCAATAGAAATCCATTTTGGATTATCTTGCTCTCTTATATCAATCTTTTTGTACTCTTTAGAATTATGCACGTGAGATACCTTTTCTTTAACGGTACTATCATCTTTCCTTCTGAACAAATGTTCAAGAGACACGAGGCCTTTGGGAATCTTATTTCCTTTCAACTGGATCACTCCATCACTATCTGCAGCATCTTGGTAGACTTCTTTGCACTCATTATAGGATCCTTCAAAATATACATCAGAAAAACCTGCAACACATTCTAGGAAATCTCTGAGCTGGGAATCAATATCAAAGACTTGCCAATACTCTACATTGTCAGGTATTCTAGGCTTGTAAATTATTTCAATTTGATATTTTTGAGTTTTAAAATCAGGGTGAGGAAATAAAAGTGAAGCTGATACTGCCAAGGCATATGCTCTGGTATTCTGATTCCTTGGTATAAATTCTATGGAGAAGGTGTCAAAGAACTCCAATTCATCCCATACCAAATTTCTATAGTGTCTCGACTTCTCATTCTTGATAGAGAATTGTCCCCTCACCTATTTCACGATCAGCTCGGCATCACCTTTCACAACCAACTTCTTGACTCCCCTCAGTTTTGCTTCTTCTAACCCCAGCAGTAAGGCTTTGTACTCTACAGTATTATTGGTATTTTTGAAATCTAATTTGAAAGAAAGAGGAATACATTCTCTATTAGGAGGGAAAAGAACTACCCCCGTGCCTGAACCTAAATTGGAGCAGCTGCCGTCAAACTCCATCTTCTAGATATCCTCTTCTTTCTAAGAAGAAGTTTCACCATCCTTTTCACGATCAGTCAGAACACCATAGTTGCCGAAATGACACTCCTCGTATCTAATTTGAGCTTTTGGATTATCCGAAGGCATCACAGTATACTTATTTTTTAGTTCAGGTTCAAGTTTCACTTTCTTTTTACCAACCGGTATCAGGGCCTCTGACTAGTCCATCTTAATGTCCCCTCCTAAATCTTTGCAAAAAGTTCTACTAAGCAGCATACCATAGCTTGCTGGGATATCTACTACAAAAATAGTCAACTTCAGACGTTTGTTAGGGTATGCAGCAAGAACGGCTTGGGCATCTTTGACCTGACCCCTTAGTGGAACTTCCTTCCCATCCATAGAATAACAATGACCATATGTTTTAGTCAAGGTGAGACCTAGGGCTTTTGCGACCGGGGCAGGCATGACATTATCTGATGCACCAGAATCGATGATGCAATTACTAAGTTTCTGGCCATTTAGAAGCAAGGAGATGGAGAATGGATTGGGTTTCTTTTATTCCATCTCACTTTCAACTGTATTAACAGAGGGAAAATCTTCTAGTGTTTGAGGGGTGTCTTGAGGTTTAAAGATGAGTGGTTCTTCAACTATGGTGGTCTCACCTATGAGAGGCTTGTCTAATTGGGGGCTTAAACCTAACTCTCCTTTAACATATTTTACCAACCTGTCCAACTCTTTGGGGTTCATTTTGAGGTATTCTATAGGAGAAATAGAGATTGTGCTGCTTTTACAGAATTTGACAAAGTCAAAGGGAAAAGAAGGAGTTGGATTACCTTTTGACAAGATCTTCACCTTAGGACCTTTTGGATTTGCAGAAGTATCTCCATTTTTGGTTTCTTTATGTTTAGCATTGGCAACAACAGTTGAACCAGGGACAAACTTTTGCGTTCTCTAATTTCTTGTTAGAATCGCACAAGAAGGATCTTGTAATGTTTCCAAAACACTTCCACCTCTGAAAAAACTCGGCTCATACTCCATATAAAATGAATTGGATGAACCAACATCGGGTGAGTCTTTCTCTTCTCGCAACTCTTCTATACCAATGGTGTCTTTTGTAGCATTAATTTGAAGACACCTTAACCAATCAGGACAAGATTCTCCATCATGATCTGTAGTTATATGAAAGGAACACATTGTTTCTTTTGATTCAAGTTCAATCTGTAATCTGGGTTGTGAAGCTGTCAAAAGAGGATTTTTTCCTGAAGGTTGATTATATTATCTTCGGCTGACATCTTGATAAGGAGATGGGTATGGAGAACTCGCCTTATTCTGCTACATCTTGAGCATAGCCATATCGTTCATTAACCTCTGCACCAGAGGATCTGTCATTGTAGAGGAATAGGTATTCCTTGAAGCCTAAACTTCCTGCTTCCATTTTCCTACTGTTATGAAAGTATCTTCTAGCTAGATAGTCTATGTCTGGGCAGCGTCCAAGTTAGCCACTCCATCTTTTAATAGGTGAAAGCTTATGTCAGGTGGGAAAGCATTTAAGAAGAAAATTTTCTTATTTTCGTCACTTGGTACAGAATTTGCTAGTATCCTTTGTAAGATTCTATTAAACTTAGCCACAAACTCCCACATGGACTCATGCATCTCTTTCTTCATTTGACTAATCTAGAGCAATAGTGACATCTCGTTATCAGGAGTTTTGAATCTTGCTTCAAAGGCAACTTTCATGTCGTTCCAATTGGTAATTGAGCCATTGGGTAAATGACTCAACCAGTCAGTAGCAATGTCAACCAAGGTTCTGACAAAGAGTCTGACCGCTATTTCTTAAGTGGGAACACTTAACATGCCACAAGCGGTATGAAAGGCACTTTGGTGATCATCAGTGGTTACTTTTCCATCTCCGCTGAACTTGGGCAAAACTTGATTAGCACCTTTAGGTAAATCTCCAGGAGGATTAGCTCCTAAGTTCAGTGGGCCAATATTTTGACCCTAGGGTTGATTGGCAGCCATGTTAGGCAACTGAAAATTCAAAGGTTGGATATTGAGAACAATAGGTACCACAGTGCTGAGTGTTACAATAGCTTGAAAAAGAGGATCTGTCATTGTAGAGGAAGAGGTATTCACTGAAGCCTAAACTTCCCGCTTCCATTTTCCTACTGTTATGAAAGTATCTTCTAGCTAGATAGTCTGTGTCTGGGTAGCGTCCAAGTTAGCCACTCCATCTTTTAATAGGTGAAAGCTTATGTCAGGTGGGATAGCATTTAAGAAGAAAATTTTCTTATTTTCGTCACTTGGTACAGAATTTGCTGGTATCATTTGTAAGATTCTATTAAACTTAGCCACAAACTCCCACATGGACTCATGTATCTCTTTCTTCATTTGACTAATCTGGACCAATAGTGACATCTCGTTATCAGGAGTTTTGAATCTTGCTTCAAAGGCAACTTTCATGTCGTTCCAATTGGTAATTGAGCCATTGGGTAAATGACTCAACCAGATAGTAGCAATGTCAACCAAGGTTCTGACAAAGAGTTTGACCACTATTTCTTGAGTAGGAACACTTAACACGCCACAAGCGATATGAAAGGCACTGAGGTGATCATCAGTGGTTACTTTTCCATCTCCCCTGAACTTGGGCAAAACTTGATTAGCACCTTTAGGTAAATCTCCAGGAGGATTAGCTCCTAAGTTCAGTGGGCCAATATTTTGACCCTGGGGTTGATTGGCAGCCATGTTAGGCAACTAAAAATTCAAAGGCTGGATATTGAGAATAGTAGGTACCATAGTGCCGAGTGTTACAATAGCTTGAAAAAGAGGCGGAACAACTGGGCTAGGTGGAGGTGAGGATGGTCTGCTAAAATTTTGAGTTTTCTTCTTCTTGCGGTTATTTAGATCAGATTTGAAACTAAGGTTCCTTAGGGCTTCAAAATCTTCATCAATCAGTCCCCTACTCCTATCACCTCTAGGGTATCTCTTTTCTGCCAGTTTAAATATTCAGAATAGGCCTTAATTTCTCACTGGGACTTGTGCAAGCCTATCTACTATGACTGCTTCATGAGCAATTGGTATACCCCTTAGTCACTCAGCTATTTCTTCTTCCTTCTCAAGCACTTCTTGGACTTGATGAAACTATTGGTTACTATGTCTAAATCTCTACACTGCTTCAGCAAGGCTTGAGATTATGTCTTCTTGCGTGTCTCCAAATCCTAGGTCAGATTGAAGCATAGGAAACACGTTGTTGTGAGGCAACACCATCTTGTAGCATTGTAATGAATGGAGAATCTAATATTTTATACTGGACTCTCCCCAGTAGAGTCACCAAAAATATGTTGGCGAACAGATTTGTCTTCTTAATTTTAAATGAAAGTGGATAAAGACTCTATGTTTTTGAAGAAAAATGATTCATCAACAGTTGGGTAAGCATAAGAAATTTCTTCCCTCTAAATTTCTAAGGTTCAGCTTCCTTGTGAGATATTCAATGAATTACTGACATAAAAGTAAATTCATACACCTTTAACCAGAAAGTGTAGAAGGACCACTCAAATACTCTTGGGTATTTAGGTAATTTACAGAATCAACTAATGATTGAAATAACCATGAAGTAAACTGAGATCTACTAATTACTTCTAAAATAGACAACCTATGAAATAACTCAAGAAAGACAAGCTATAAAGAAACTGAAAGCGACTGAATATAAATAACATATGCGCAAATTTAAATGTACCAACTCTCAAAGTAATCAATACATTCCAGATTTCGATTCAAAGATCTAAACCATACCATGCATCTGTATATTCATATATTAATCAGATCAAAGTCTAATAAAAAATCAGTCACCAGCTATTTCAAAAATTTAAGAAAAGCCTATGCTAACTATATACTTCCAAAAAGAAATTTTCTTTTTTCTACTTCAATTTTCTAACCCTTTTTCAGTTCAAAGTTCCCCTATTAATAGTTTCACGTCCGAGAGAGCCTCTAGAAAAACCCAGCCTCTTGGACACCAAAAACAACCGCTTAAAACTAGTTACATAACTAAAAATAGAGTTTTAAAACACGTGCCATTTAAAGCATAAAGCAAGGGAAATTTTGTCCAAAAAACTACTAACTCCCTTTGGGGCCTTCTGACGTGGCAGTTTCTATGAGCTTCCAGGATCAGAACATGTTTGTTAACTCTTGGGCTAGTTGGGAATGCAGGTTCTTCAGGCCTATCAGCTTCGCCCGAGTCACATTCTTTTCCCACCTTAACTCCCTGTTTCTCTCCGTCTACTTCGGCAACTGAACTCTATTCAGGAGCAACATAGACTCCACATTTGCAATTATGGTGAAATCCTGAACTGTAGGCGTTTCATTTTCCTTGAGAGCATTCATGGCGTCTGTGAAGACTTTGACCATGGCATCCACATCCCTATTACCTTTGTCAATTTGCAAAATTCTTGAGGGATTCACTATCTTGATGTCTTTAAGGGCATCCACATGCATATTCAACACCTCCTTTTCTATTACTTTGGCTTGAGAGATCGCAACTTTAAACATTGTATTTTTCCATTCTAAGTTCTGCTTCAGGATGAACAACATACAGGGATCTACCAATTTCATTGGATTCTCAGCTAAGAATTGAGTCACACCATAGTTTTCTATTTCTTGAACTTGTATGACGATTGCTGCGCATTTCGCTTTCTCCATTTCCCAACTTGGAACTAGGGTTTGAACCTCACCAAGTAATGTTTCTCCATCTAAGAAAGTAGATATAAACTTGCGGATGACAACACTCCCTTCAATGATAACATTGTTTATCCAAGACTTCATGACCTCCATCAGAACCTTCCCCTGTTGTATTTGTTTCACCAGCTTTTGGCTTTCAATTGAATTCAGATCAAAATCTTGTGAAGACTGGGCCAGTGGCAGAACTCCATCATCAGCGAGTGAGGAAAGAAACTCAACCATGGTAGAAACCAGCTATTTCAACTTACGTTTCTCCCTTCAATCCTTTTGTGACTGCCCGAGAATATGATCAACTGAGAATTTAAATAGGTGATCCCTAGAATCCCTATTTAAAACACCAAATTCCATCTTCGTAATTTTGAAGTCTTCGGCCTCTGGTTCCTGAATTCCCTCTTTAGGCTTGAAAGTGGCTATTTCTACAGTCACCTTTCTAGTAGATGGATCGGTAGATAGCCTAGCATCACTCTTCACTCTTTTTGCTTTGGGGGTCCAGGTAGCATATTTAGTAACAATCTCCTCCACAGGAAGTGAAATGGATTTTTAACTCTTCCTCTTATTCATCGATTCAGTTAGCCAAGGAGGGACTGAGCCAGTGACTATCTAATTTTTGGGAGTTTTTATAGGAGTATTCTTAGCCTGGGGTACCTCTGTATTCATGATAGAAGTCTCTTGTCCTTTTACTTGTTGATCTAGAGAAAATAAAATATCATCTTCATTAACCTCAACATCTAGGTAGTCGAGTCCTAAAGCTGCCATCTGAGAATGCTTCTCTGATCTTGTTCTCGGTCTTGATCTCGGTACAGTCGGATGCCTACTTTAAACCACCTTTTTCTCGGGAGATGTAATTTTACCTATATTTGGAGCCACATGAGATACATTAGACGGGGCATGTTTCACATTTATTAAGGCTGGTTTTGTACTATGCTTTTCAAGAGGGGGTTATCAGCTCCTTCCTTCTTCCTCTCTAGTAACCAACTTTCTGTGACATCAAAAATGGTTCGGGCCCTCAGCTTTATATCATCTTCTTCTCTCATGTTCCAATCTATGTTCGAGGGAACTCTTGCGTCCACATTGTTAGCCCCTGAATTTGTTGTTCCAGAACTATCCTCCTCCACATCCTTAATATCAAAATTCAACTGCAACATTTGATCTGTGAAATTACAAGTCTGGAATGATCTCGTCTCCAAATTGCCTCCTCCTCACTGAGATCTTCCCATAGGTCTTCCAGGTGTGAGCTGGGTGAAGGATAATTACCTAGGCTTAGAACTTGCCTGGCAAAGCCCTTATTGTCAAAACCCCTTCTTAACTAATAAAATTGCAAGTGAAAGTTCAACAAGTTGCTTCCTATCACCGAAGCGTCCATCATATTGTTACAGGCTAAATTACCAACTTTAACTGGGAACATAGAAGGCCATTTTTCTTCTGGCAGAGCATTTTTAATAACCACAAACAATTGCTTGCAAACTTCTGCCAAAATAAAACAATCGAAAGCAAACTTTGGGAGTCTGAGAGGTTCATCATCAAAGCCTCTGACCCAAATGTAGGTGAAACATGGGAACTGAATATACATGCTTCCATAGGTTTGAATCAATTTTTGTGCCTCCAATGAAACTCTTTGGTTTGGGACTCCTGCCAATTGTTGACATAATTTACCCAGGAAAACATCATGAACCTTCCTGTAAATTTCCAAAATTTTATCTTTCCTTAATAACGAACAATACTCATAAATTAAAAGATCTTCATTCCAAGGAGCGTGTTGGATGGAAGACAAATCCTATGTGCATGCTAGGCAGTATATCAAATAGGAGGACATAAAGAATTCCTTCTTAATGGCTTGAGCCTGTTTAAGTTGGTCCCTCAGGGAACTAGCAATGATCTCTGCCCAATCAATATGTTGACCCCCTTCCAAGAATATTTCTATAAAGTGAAACATCCAGTCCTCATAGAGAAGAACTTGTTCTGAACCTTTAATCCAGTGAAGCAACACTATCACATCGTGAATAAGGGGTTTCATATGATCCTTAGTGAGCACTTTAGGCAACCGAGAGTCACCTCTGTAATTGGTTTGAGTCCACTTCCTAGCCACATGACTTTGGTTTTTATCTTCGTTCTCTCTGTACTGAGCTAGAGATTGGGTGGGTGTAAAAATGACAAGAGATTCTTCTGGGATTTTGAAAATAGCCATAATAGTCTCCCTATTGACTGGCACAAGCATTTGGCCTTCTGCATTTAAAACGCACTTGGATTTAACATCATATCTATTAATACATTGCTGAACTAATTCTGGGCATATAACTGATGGCGGGAACGCCACAGTTTCTAATAATCCACTTGACAGGAACTCTAGACTGTGGTCTTCCGCTGTATGGTTTGTGTAGTCAACTGCCATTTTTTCTATCGATATCCCTAACAGGTCTGTGTCTGAGATAATAGAAGCTTGGCACTACATATTTCTAACATTCCTGAAGAAATGTAAACTAGACCTCATCCCTTCTTCAGGAATAAAAACACAGACGCCCCCCCTCCTCTTGAATCAATATATTAAACAGCAACAGGAAATGAGAAAAGGCTTTAGGAGCTACCTGTTTCACGTAGACTCGGAACAAATTCTTCTCCACAACTGAGACTCCACAGAAAATAATAGGAAAGAAAAACTTATAGAGCTGTTTATATTTTCAAATTAATGCCCGAAAAGATCGACTTTAATTTGCATAAGTCAGGGACATTAATTTCAATGATGTGAGCTGTAATGACTCAGCAATAGGACGTCCTTGAAATACGCCATCTTTAATATCATTATCAAACCATTCCCCAAATGATATCTTCCACTCATGCTAATGATCTCATTAAATGCCACCCAACACTTTATTCAAAGTTTGCTTCGTGGCTCCCGTCAAATCAAAAACTGCCCCTCTTAAAAACTTAACCATCATTACGCTGCCAGCTTATGTCATGGGTCCCATCAACTATCCTTTCACTGATGACTCTGCCCACAATCTATCTTTGAACCTCTTCAAACTACTTTGAGTCGGGGTTCAAAGAGGTTCGAAGTGGTTCACCTCCATAAGGTGATATAGACCAGGGCCCACCTGTAGAAAATAGTCATTAGAAGAGAAAAAATTCATTGAACTACTTTGAACTACTTTGAACCGGAGTTCAAAGAGGTTCGATGTGGTTCTGGTGAAGTATGAGCCTTGGAAAGGATCCATCCAAGGAAGGCCAAATTTGAACTTGACAAATTTGAAGGGTATATGTGCTTGAAGGGTTGCCGCAAGGAAAGACTCTCAAGGGAACGTGCTAAAGAGCTTCAAATTAATGAACTAACAAGGGTCTTTGACACTTCAATAATGGCGACTCTAACTGATCGTAACACCTGTTAAAGGATTTACAAATATAAGATCAGTTAAAATCTACCTAGTATTGGGATTTAAAGGTCTTAATACAATAGTATCAATAACTTAACAATTTCTTAAAAATGCGTCAAATGTAAATGTTGTTCAGACTCTATGTTCTCTGATATGTGTTACCTCAATTCCCAAATTGTAACACTGTTATGTTTTTGTCTACTGTAGCTGAATTTTTACTTAGTGCTCTCTACTTTTCTCTTTGTTCTTCAATAGCTCCTTTAACTTTCTCAGCAAAAATAATAACAACTCTCTATCCGTCTTCTCTATATATCCTCTTATTTCTTTTACACACAAATTCATCCAAAATATAGATGAGGTTCGCCTCTTAATATTATGCGTTAAGTATGCTATAAATTTCTCTTGACCGTTAGATCTTCTTTCCAGCTCGGTGACCATGTCACTTTTACCTCGGTACTTGTTGTTTTTCTTGGAAATGACAAACTTTCATTTTTCCATTTGATCTCTGCCTTAGATCTTCACTCTGATTTATTTGAATCGTTGATCATGTAACAAATTGTTATAAATGCTTGTATATGCGTAATTAATGCTTTGACAATCATTAAATGTGATCTGATCACATTTTTATTAACTGTCTAACTCGGTTACGTAACTTCACAATACTAGGTTAAGTGATCTTAATCACTCAGTGTAACATCAACTCGGTGTACTACATGTGCTCGGTGTAGTGTGTCGCTCGGTAATTGTAGGTGTTCGATACTCTGTCAACTTTGTTACTTTACTGACTGGCTTAGTGTGCATTACTGACTTGTCTTATACTTGACTATCTCCTTTTACCAATTGATTCTCCTTGACTCCATGACTTTGACTAAACTAATGACAACAAAATATCTTGTAGAGATAACAATCTCCCGCTTTGGCATTAGCTGGACATTTTTGACAAAACTTCAAAGTCATCAAAAGTGGTAACTCCCCCTCGGATGTTTTCGATTATGGAAAAAATAGTTTTTGAAGGGAACCGTGACCCTTTAAAAAATAGAAAAAGATAGGAAGATTAAGAGTAGACCAAAAAGAAATAGCTGGGGGAATAGAAGAGGACATTATAACACCTCCCTAGCACTAGCAACCGACAAAAAAGAACACACAACGACAAAAAAAAGAATGACTTGGACAAGAAAACTAATAAATATTTTTCCTGAGATCAACAGTGTCCTCCTTCAACAACTCATATTGCTTGATAGAATCCCTGAGATTCTCAATATCTTTGGGGTTGACCATCTTATTATTTTTAGTATATGCTCTAGTTATAGAGATAGGGCTTGCATAAATGGTACCTTTGTCATTGACATCTTCAACATTAACATACATCTTTACTCTCTATACATATCTTTTTTTATTCATTTTCCACATATATACTTTTTTTGTTTTTCCATGTATACCTATCTCCCTTTTTTGTGTTTTCTGAATAAGATATATATCCCCCTTTATCTCCCTTTATCTGACTAAGATATCTATCCCCCTTTTTTGACAAAAAGTGCCAAAAATTAAAAATTATTAATCAAAAATATGTTTATACCTCTGTCGTATGCTTGAAAGTACAGTCTCCCATGTATCTTGGAGATTCTGAAGTATAACAATGTATTATGTAATATTTGTAGATAAGCCAACTATGGTGTCTAGTGTACTGATATCTAGAAATATTTCTAGCTCTTTGGCTTTCTTCAAGTGTATCTATATCGATTGGATATGGGGAATTAACAGTGCTTGCAATTCAAGAAATTCCAATCTGAGCTTATCCTCCTCTTGTCTAAATGAAAGTTGAGCTCCCATGCATTCTTGTAAATTTGAGTAGTAAGTCTAGAATGCTCCAGGCTCGGTAGTGAGTTGCTTAAGCTACTCATTCAACTCTTTCTCAATATTTTCTTCCTTCTTCTTGATTTCACTAGTAAAATTTGAAAGAATACATAACTTTTGAAAGAATTAAATGATGGATGTTAGTTGTGTTTCAACTTCAGAACATAACTCGAAAAGAGTTACCTTCTCTATATCAATATCTTTCAGTAAATAATCCATCAATTTATTCTCCATTCTCTCCTTGTGAATCTTCAACATATACTTAGTCATATCCTTGTTTTTTTCTTTTATTTGTTGGGCTAAATCACCAACTTGGTCCAGTAGGGGTTCAAATTCATCAACAGTTGCTTCAGGAAAGAGTTACCTTCTCTATATAAATATCTTTTAGTAAATCATCCATCAATTTATTCTCCATTCTCTCCTTGTGAATTTTCAACATATACTCAGTCATATCCTTGTTTGTTTCTTTTATTTGTTGGGCTAAATCACCAACTTGGTCCAGTAGGGGTTCAAATTCATCAACAGTTGCTTCAGGAACAATGTTCTGGGATCAAGGACCCAAGGAGAGAATAAGTTGTGTTTGGTGGATTGGGGAAGAGAAAGGACCAATACCACATCTTGTTGTCACCTCTGCATTAGGTGGTATCAGAGCATAGAAAATATCTTGGGAATGAAAATGACAGAGAAAGTTGATGAGACTGAAGGAGAGATCCCTTTGAGGGTCACAAACATGGAGTTAGCTAAGATTGTGAGGGAGCAGGCAGCTAAGAACAATAACATGGAAGCAGAGATTGAAAAATTGAAGAGTTCTTAGACAAGTAGAACTACTGGTGACGATTCAGAGTCAGACCAAGAAGAAGAAGAAGAGACTGAAATAGAGAGGACAAGGGTGCCAGAAGAGAAAAGAATATTAGAAGATTTGGAGAGAGTGGGTAGGGGAGATAACAAGCTAGACCTACCAATGTTTATGGGCAAGATGGACCCTGAGGAATGTATGGATTGGGTAGAATCCCTAGAAAATTATTTTTAGTGTGAAAATATCCCTATCTCACAAAGAACAAAAATTTCCAAGTAAAAAATGAAAGGACCTACACTAAGTTGGTGGAATTTCCTACAAAGGGAAAGAATAGAGAAAGAAAAAAGACCCTGTAACCACATGGAAGAAGATGTTGATGGAAATCAAGAAACAATTTGTTCCTGAAGACTATGAAGTAACTCTACATAAGAAGTTACAAAATTTGAAGCAGAAGGATCTTGATGTGGGATCTTACATTAATGAATTCCACAAAATCACAATTAAGACATAGACCCCTAAAAGTGAGAAACCAAAGCTTACTAGATACATGAATGGGCTCAAGTACAATATTCAAGATGAACTAAGTTTGTTTTGTCCCCAATCTGTACACTAGTGTTATCATATGGCTATGAAGATTGAAGAGAAACAAAAGAGGAGAGGAGAACATAACAACAGAGGAAGGGAAAATGGTTTCAAAGGTAGAGAAAGGTTTCAAGGAAGAGGATCATCTCCAAGACCATAGGGAGAATTCAATCACCAAGATTATGACAGAGAGAAGAATCACAAAAGTAATTTTAGAGCGGGTAGAGGCAACAAAAGAGGAAGGTAAGGAGGTATAAATACCTCTATGTTCACTGAGAAGAGTTTCCCCTGCAACCAAATTGGTCACCAATATTTTAGATGCCCAAACAAGGCTAGTACAAGTCTCAGTACACCAGGATGAGACAAGAGAGTCCAAATCACCCAAGATGAGGACTTTCAAAGCATGACTTCCTACCACACCACTACATCCACACCTATAGACCCTGAGAAAGGAGAGTACATCATGTTCAATAGGACGCTCTTGAAGGTGCCAACTCCCAAGGATCCCCCACAAAGGAAGAGTCTATTCAGAACTCACTGCAAAGTACTTGGTAAGATTTGCAAAGTTATTATTGATTCTAGTTCTATAGAGAATTTAGTTTCTAATGAAATGATAGATAAGATTGGTTTGAATAAGATACCCCACCCAAGCCCTTATAAATTATCTTGGCTTAATAAAGATCAACAAACTTTGGTAGATGAGCAATGTTGGGTAGAATTTCAAGTAGGAGAATACAGAGATAAAGTATTGTGTGAAGTTGTGAATATGGATGCATGTCACTTTATCCTAGGAAGTCCTTGGAAATATTATGTTGATGCTCAACATGGGGGTAATAAAAATGTGTATACTTTGACTAAGAATGGGATTAGTTACAGTATGACACCTCTCCCTAATTTTGAGAAAGATAGAGCTTTAAAAAATAGTGTTATCCTAGTAGGAGAGAAGGAATTTTTGAAAGTCCTTAAGGAAAGAGACACACCTTGTTTTTCCATCATAGTAAATCACAAAATAAAGTCTAAGAGGATACCAAAAGGTCAAGAACCTTAGAGAAATGTTGGCCCCAAAGAAGTGCATGATTTGTTGAACAGATACAAAGGTATAGTTGCAGACAAGAGTATCGATGTTTTACCACCACAGAGGGATATTAGCCACTGTATAGACCTCATACCTAGTTCTACCTTACCAAAAAAGGTGGCCTACATACTGACCCCTGAACAAAATGCAGAAGTTGTAAGACATATTCAAGAATTGATGGAGAAAGGCTTCGTTAGGAAGAGCATAAGCCCTTGTGCAGTCCCTGTAGTCCTAACACCTAAGGAGGGTACATGGAGGCTATGTACTGACTCTAGATCCATCAATAAGATAACCATCAAATATAGGCTTCCTATGCCAAGGGTAGAAGATCTCATGGACTGTCTAGGAGGAGAAAAATATTACTCAAATATTGACTTAAAGAGTGGGTATCATCAAATTAGGATCAGAGAAGGGGATGAGTGGAAGACAACTTTCAAAACCAATGAGGGATTTTTTGAATGGGTAGTGAAACCCTTTGGTCTCTCAAATTCTCCTAGTACCTTTATGAGGTTGATGAATGAGGTCCTTAAGCCTTTCATAAATCACTATGTTGTTGTATATTTAGATGACATATTGATCTTTAGCAAAGATAAAGATGAGCATTTGATACATCTAGATATGGTAATGAAAATACTACATGAAGAAAAGTTGAGGATAAATTTGGAAAAATGTGTGTTTATGCAAGAAGAATTGATATTTCTTGGTTTTTTCATCTCCAAGGGTAACTTGAAAATGGACCCTTCCAAGGTTGAAGCCATACTGAACTGGCCCACTTCAAAATCTTTCAGTGACGTAAAGATTTTACATGGGCTTGCTAGTTTCTATAGAAATTTTGTCAAGAATTTTAGTGGGGTGAGTGCACCAATGATAGATACTATCAAAGGGGGAAGGAAATGTAAGTCTGTATAGACTGATGCTGCAGACAAATCCTTTGAATATTTGAAGGCAAGAGTCTCTCAACAACCTATCTTAACACTCCCTGATTTTCACAAGGTGTTCACCATTGAATGTGATGCTAGTAAGAGAGCTATTTGGGGTGTTCTCAGTCAAGAAGGGAGACCTATGACCTTCAGTGAAAAGCTTAATGAATCTAAGAAGAAGTACTCTACATATGATTTGGAGATGTATGCTATGGTCCAATCACTAAGAAAGTGGAGGCATTACTTATTGCCAAAAGAATTTATTGTATATACTGACAATCATGCATTGAGTTTTCTTAACAGGAAGGAGAAACTGAACCATAAGCCCTCAAGTGGATGGACTACTTGCAAGTATTCACTCTCACCATAAAGCATAATAAATGGGTAGCTAACAAGGTAGTTGATGCATTGAGCAGAAGGAATTTGGCCATACAAGTAGTCACTTTGGAGAGTGTAGGTATCTCTGTCCTCAAGGATATGTATCCTAATGATGAAGACTTCAATGAAAATTTACAAATTTTGTTTGGAACTAGGAGATAGATATCACACTGAGTTTGCAGAATACATGATTCAAGAAGGATTGTTGTTTAAAGGGAGTCAACTGTGTATCCCAGATTTCTCCATGAGGGAGAACATCATAAAAGAGAAATATTATGGATGTCTATCAGGCCACTTTGGTCTTGACAAGACACTTGAGCTAGTAAGAAGATTCTACTTCTAGCCCAAGATGCAAACTGAGAAAAGGAGATTTGTGGAGTGTTGTATAGTTTCTGAAAAATCCAAAGGTACCAGTTCAAATGTAGGCTTGTACACACCATTGCCCATTCGTAGCAAACCTTGAGACTCCATCAACATGGATTTTGTATTGGGTCTTCCAAGGACAAAGGCATGCTATGACAGTGTTTTATGTGGTTGTAGATAGGTTCTCCAAGATGACACACTTCATACCTTGTAAGACTACACATGATGCATCAAGTATTGCAGGGCTATTCTTCAAGGAAATTGTAAGACTCCATGGTTTACCACTCATAATTGTTTCAGAAAGAGACCCCAAGTTTTTGGGACATTTTTGGCGTACCCTATGGAAAAGACTTGGAACCAACCTAGCTATGTCATTTTCTTATCACCCTCAATTAGATTGACAGACTGAATTCATCAATAGGTCTTTGGGAAACTTTCTAAGATGTCTGAAAAAGGAGTATGGAGTGGCATAGGATTCAATCCTCCCACAAGCAGAGTTCTCCTATAATGATTCTGTCAACACAATTTCAGGACCCAATCCTTTCCAAATTGTCTATGGATCCCACCCTAGGGGTGTCTTGGAGCTAAGAAACATTCAAAATTTTGGCCAGAGGAGTGCCCAAGGTGAGGATTTTGCAGAGGTTATGAAGAACATTCATCAACAAGTGAAAGACATATTGCAACAAACCTCTGAGAAGTATAAAAAAGTAGCAAATGTCAAGAGGAGAGATTTCCAATTCAAGGTTGGAGACATGGTTATGGTTCACCTGAAGAAGGAAAGATTACCCAAGGAAAAGTACACCAAGTTGATGATGAAAAAGATTGGCCCCTTCAGAATCTTGAAGAAATGTGGCAATAATGCATATAGAGCTGAATTACCTTCAACTATTGGTTTATCTCCCATTTTCAATGTAGCTGACCTATATCCATACAAAGGTCATGTTACCGATGTCTCCATTGTAGGTGCTCAAGATATTCCATAGGAAAATGAGCTACAAGATCTACCTAAACCACCATCACAAGAGATTGACTGTATACTGGACAAGAGGATAACCAAACAAACTAGGAGGTCTACTTTCTATGAATATCTAGTCAAATAGAAACACCATTCAGTGGAGGATGCTACTTGGTTGACACCTTAAGACATCAAGAAGACTGGTTTCAATTTAGAAGATCTCCCAACTCAAGGGACTTGAGTTATCTTTTCCTTGGGGAGTATGGTGTAGTGCGCCCCTGACTGTCACTGATTTACTATCACTATATAATGTTTTGGGTTTGTAATAACTAGATAGGTCTCAGAGGATCATCCTATTTTGGTTTGTGGATCCATTTTTTTGTTCAAGGATCTCTTAGGCAATCTTATAAGCCTAGAGGTGCCTTATTCCATTAGGATCATATGTTTAGACATAAGTTGCTATAAGTGTTTTTTACGCTTTTATAAGTCCTAGGTGTTGAATTCATTGGATTCATGTTATTTTGGTCATATTATGTTAATTTGATAGGTTAGGATCCAATCCAAAAGTCTTCGAGTGCAAAAAGACAAGAAATTACCAAATATTGCAAAAGATGTAAAAATGTTGCTCATGCAACTCCCAAAAGTTGCTCGAGAGTTGAAAGATGGAAGACCAACACTCATAGGGAATTTTGGATCGATTTGAATTCACATATGAAGTGTTTTTAAGTGATTACTTTGAACCAAGATGGTTAGAAGTTCTATATTGAAGTTTTGAAGCATTTGGAATGGAAGATGAAGAGGTTTTCTGAGCATTTCTGAGTTGTACAGCCGTGTCTAGTGTGATCTATGCAAACCAAGTTGATGTTTTGAAGGTCCTTTGTGTTTTTGTAAATTTCCAATTGATTTGAGATTTCTTAGTTTTGATTTGAAGTGTTTTTAAACAAGTTTTCTAAAAGTAGTCTAGGAAGAGGCTTGTTAGAAGCTCATTTCACAAATGGAGTCCTAACTTGCATTTGGTCTGGTGGGATTCACTAAGATTCTAGAAAATGAAAGTTAGGATGACATATTTAAGGATTCCAAAAGCTCATGAGATGGCTCGAATGACAAGGCATTCATGCATCAAGCCCTAGGCTGAATATCTCAATGTATTCAACCAAGAGTGAATGTAAATGAGTTGTTATGTTGAAGAATTAGATTAGTTGAGTGAACTGGAGGTGGATTCGAGTTTTTGGGAGTTACTAGAGGAGGTCGGAAGCACTGTATCAATTCTATGCACCCATTTCTTAGCATTTTCTCTAATATCAAAGCCTAATCTAACCAATTAGGTCTGCGAACTTTGTGAGGGTTAGGTGTTGCTAGAGTGGAGTTGAAACCTAAGGATTTAGGGATTAGTATTCCAAAAGGGTATCTAAATCTATCCTTATTTTTCTAAAATGTGATCACGAGGAAAATTTAAGTTCCAAAAACCACCTAGACAGACCTAAAAGGAATTCTAGGACAACCCTAGATAAGTACTGTACGACAGTTGGAGGATCAAACCAAGGGTTGATTCTTAATCCTTATAACATGAGGAAGGTTTCCCAATTGAAATTTGGGGTTGGGGAAGTCACTGGTGAAGACTTCTAGATTGTGTCTTAGAATAGGGCTAGTATCCCTAAAGCACAAAGTTGCAAGATTTTGGTTTGTTTAATACTCATCTTGGAAAGGTTAGTAAGGGACCCTACCACCTTGGATAGGTGGAAGACATTGTGTCAAAAGGTATCAAGTACCCAATGAGATAATAAGTTGTGTTAGGTGGATTGGGGAAGAGAAAGGACCAATGCCACACTTCTTGTTGTCACCTTTGCATTACTCCCTTCGGTATGATGATTGGCTTGCTCAAATCAATGATTTTCTTCCTCTTTTTGCTCTTCTTCTTCTCAATCAATCTGTTCTCACCAGTAGATCATTTGGAATGTGATGCCTTAGTTTCATCAGGTGAGTTGGTATGGGTACCGACTATGCTTTCTTCTACTTCTACTTCTTATTTCTATTCATCTTTATTCTTTTCCTTAAGATTTGATTTCTGTTGCATTTCACTTTTAGTATCTATTGTCTTTTGATCCGTTACTATGTTAGTTGGTGGAATTTATTTCTTCTAACCATAGGTGTCGGTTGGGGGTTCTAACTCGGTGTTCTTTTCTTGATCTATCTCGATGGCCTTAGGTTCTCCATCCTTATCCTTATCTGTATTAACTGGTGTCTCAGTTTCCATGTCTAATGTATCTTATATAAACTCAGTATTGATAGTATCATTAATTGTGTAGCTTTGTACTTGTGACGTGATCATATATTTTCTCATCAAAGGTGCATAATCAATATCCATACACTCGGTATCATTGATTTGTGTATCCATGACATCTTCATGTTTTGATAAATCTTTTGCAGGATCTTCTTCCTCAAGTATATCTTCAATAATGATTTATGCATTGTCAGTAGTTAGATCACTAAGATATATTTGCTTTGTGCTTTCCTTTATTTGATCAACAATGACTGCTTCTTGTTCCTTCTTTGCTTCATGATACTTGGTATCATATATATAAAATATGTCTTTCCATTTTGCAGTTGTATCCTTCCCTACTGATTATATGTCTCCATTCAGTATTCTTAGGGCTCTCCCCTTGACTAGAAATTTGTTTGAATTCTTCTTTAATGCTTCATAAATTTTAGATGGTTCAAGGTCGGGAATAGTGTGTACAAGAGATCCCTCTCTCATTTCCTTTTTTGCATTTATTACATACTTCCATCTTGCATCAATTTTATTGTATAGTTCCTCTGGTATCTTGTCTGCAAGCTCAATAGGTGTCAATCTATATCTTAGCAATGTTACCACAATGGTTTCTTCAATCTTCTTCATTCATTTTCTCATATTTTGCTTGTCTGAAGGCTCCTAATCTTCCTGATTTCTTTAAACTTTCCAGAAAGTCATCAAGACTTTGTGGAACATGTGAAAGCTCTGCAACTAGTATAAACTTGTTAGCCTCATCAGACTCTGTTTCATTCTCATTACCTAGTAATAATCTTCTTCTTGTTCTTGCAGGTTGTGTCCTTCCTCTGGATCTTACATAAGTCTTTCCTCTCAGTTGTACTACCTCTGCAACTTTCTTTTCTTTCAGTTGTACTGAAATCTGGTGTTCCTTCCAATACCACTCTTACTCGGTGATGCCAGTTGTAGATTTTTCTTTTCAACCACAACAATGGCTTGTTCATTCTCAGTGTTCTCATCCAATGTATCATCAACTCTAAGAGTATTTAATAAAAAATCAATCATTTTACTTGCTTTCTTGATTGACCTAGGTACCAAAATACCTTTCTTGATTTTATCTTTGACTTCCTCATAGATGCCATACCTTTTCTCAATAGGATCTTTTGGTTTAGCTAATAAAGCATCTATCTATTTTGAACCAATATCTATATCCATATCATATCCCATCGGTTGAATCCAACCAACTCTCGGTTCTACAACCTTAATTATACAAACATCAGTACCAACCTCAAAACATATGTTACCCTGAGACTTAGCAATTAGTTGAGGTGGAACTTTATAACTCTTATGCATTCTAGCTTGGAATTTCAAAAAGTAATCAGACATGATTTCATCAAAGTTGTCTCCTAGACTCTGTATATACTCATGTATTTGATAAATGTCTGACCTATCATTTTTATATAATACATCTCCAATGGAGGGAAATGAATTCTAGTAGAAAAATAAAATACATACCAATAATGAGCCAAATTTCAATGTGTTGATCTTCGCCTTCCTGATTGTATTCATATTGTCATCTATCTGCTTCAGCAAAACTTTATAGAGATCTATCTGAAGTCCTTTCTTTACTATCTTAAATGCTAGGTCTACTGCTCCATATGGTACACTATCCACTCGGGATGATTGAAACACTCTGTAAGATATGATCTGTTGCATGCACACCTTAACTCAGGATCTACAACAGTTGATATTGTCATTCCTTTGCCATCTCATTATGCCTTGGTTAGCTTGGTGATCTTACCCTTGTCAATTTTCTTAATTGCCTTTGGTCGGTCTCCAATAGGAAATCTAGTGATAATGTGCAAAACATCCTTAGTTATCTTGATCAGTTCATCCAACCACATAAACTGGTCATGTACTCAGTTGAGTACCATCCTCACTCATTCGGGCTTGAATTCCCTCGGTAGATTAAATGCATGAATCAATACTTTTGTTTCTAGATGTGTGTGCTCATCCTTTATTCTTCCATTCATGCACAACTTACTGAATGAAGCATCAATATCAGCTTCACACAAATCTTGGATTTTGCAGTGAATAAATATGCAGATGTCTTCAATCAATAGAACTCGCGGTGGTATTAAAGATAATGATCTCATCATATCAATTTTTGTGGCTATATATGGGGGAAACTTGTACTTAGGGTTTATTAGTTCAACATTATTCACTAATACTAGTCTTTGCATCCTCGATGCCATGATAATCTCCAAATGTATCAAATTAAGAAACTAGGACACGCTCAATAAAATATGGCTTTGCAAACTCAACTCGGTAAACCAAATATCTTAGAAGTGTCACTCAATGCTCTTGTATAGATTCAGAAATACCTCAAATTTGCTTGAATGCTCGACGGAGTGATCGCTCTGCAATGTTCTCAAATTCTCTTCGAAAATGTTAGGTTCAAATGAATAACAAACTGACCCATTTATAGCTTTTCCTTGATTAGGGTTTCCAATGGCTTAAATTATTTACATTAAATGCATTTTCCGAGTTCCTTTTACCTTTATATCGATAACATAGTTACTTTGCTTAACCGACTAAACAAAATAACCATACATTACAACTTTCAACCAAAATTTCACAACTTATCCAAATACATCTTAATATGCTGATATGGATCTTAACTCTATTGCTTAGGAACTGATGTAAGATTTATAATAAGCATGTAGTTCCTACATACCTCTCACCGATTAGGTGGAGCTCGATGTACCAGACTCGGTAGAGATGGTGTTGTCTATAGTTCCAAGTGAAGTTCCATCTTCCAGAGTCTTTCTCCTCCATGTTTTGTTCATTTGTTCTCTAATTTCTTCAACAGTAGATGGTGCACTCTTTGTAGATTTATCTTTAGTCAGTGCATCTCCTCGGTATTTGCAGTTGCTCGCAATGTGTCCTACCCTATGACAATGGAAACATGTCATGCTAGGGTTCCTCCATGATTTTTTATTAAACCTTTTGTGCATCAATATGCAGTTTGCAACAATGTGTCCATATCTTCCACAAGATAAGCATAAAATCCTTGTATTATAATCCCATGGTATAGATGTTCCTGCTCGGTTAGTATTTGCATTGTCTCGGCGAGGCATCCACTTGTCATTTCTTTTCTTTAATCTGCACTCTTCAGTCTTGTGACCATACTTATTGCAATTCTTGTAGTAACCATCAAACTTAGATTTCCTTATGTTGTTAGTAAGGTTGGTTCTACACTCAAAAGCTTGATGTCCATACTTATTACATTTAAAACAATAAGCATGAAATTTAGGTGTACTCGGTACTTTACCTTTCCTGCTTTTGCAAACATTAGTAGTCTGTGCAGGCTTCCCACAATAATTATAGCTTCGCTTCTTTAGTTTTGGTGGGGGTGCAGTACCTTGATCTTTCTATACTTTAGATGATTCTCCTTTCTTAGTAGTGTTGTTCTCATTGAATCCAATTCCTGATTTGTCATTCGGTTGCTTCTGATTCTTAACTTGTTTGTCCAGTGATTTTAGGACATCTTCATTTCTTCTTAGTATTTCATTTGCATCCTTCTCAACTTTCAATCTTTTGTCCATTCTTTCAATTTCATCTTCCAGTGCTTGATTCTCAAGTTCCTTTTGGGTACAATCCTAATTTGCATTCAGAAGTTGGTTGGTCATATTGTAGTGAGCTTGGGTCATCTTTAAGATTTCATTATCTTTCTTAGTTAACCTGATTTCAACTTGTCTTTTGTCATCTTTTACAACTCTCTTTTCATCCCCAGTTGTTCTTTTACCTTCAATTAGTTCGGTCATTCTTAAGTTATTAGCATCAATATCTTTCTTCATCAAATCCAACAGCTCGGTAAGTGAATCATTCTTTTCAAGTAGTTCTCTTATGCCAGTCTCAAACTCATTAGTCACATTTCCTTTAGATGCAGTCTCAAGTGTATCAACTTGTTCTTGTGTAACCTTTAGTTCATCATATAATTTCCTTCTTATCCTTAGAGATTTCTCAAGTTTCTTGCTCAGATCCATGATTAACTCTTGTGCACTCTCCAACTCAGATTCAAGACCATCAATCCTCTTAATTGTCTATAACCTTCCATGACTAAGATCTTTAATTCTCAGGTGGTCAAACCTTTAACTCAAGAGTACAAGCTCCGATACCATTTGTTGGAATAACTATGGAAACTTGGGACTGAGAGGGGAGGGGTGAATCAGTACCACTAAAAAATTTAAACCACAATCACTGATTAAACCATACACTGCTTCTTATGGATTACCAAGTTCATAACTTTGAAATACAAGTAATGTAATGCTTATAAAGCCATAACATCAAAACATTAAACAATTGAACTCATAACTCCATGATTTTGGTAACGCAAAAATCCTTGGTTAAAGGATAAAAACTCCAGTGGGGATGACACCCACAACCTTCACTAACTGTAGTATAAAGGGCACTCAGTTAGAGCTACAAAGTTTAGCTATTTCTGATAGCTTACCTGGTTAAGAGTATATATAAGACTTGTTAGGTCTACCTAGTTAAAGTATTTTTACAAACTCTACACTTAGAGATGTACCATGTTAAACAATTTACAAATATAAGATCGGTTAAAATCTACCTAGTATTGGGATTTAAAGCTCCCAATACAATAGTATCAATAACTTAACAATTTCTGTAAAAATGCATCAAATGTAAATGATGTTCAAACTCTATGTGCTATGATATGTGTTACCTCAATTCTCAAATTGTAACACTATTATGTTTTGCTCTACTGTAGCTGAATTTTTGCTCGGTGCTCTATGCTTTGCTCTTTGTTCTTCAATAACTCCTTTAACTTTCTCAACAAAAATAATAACATCTGTTTGTCCTTCTTCTCCATATATCCTCTGATGTCTTTTACACATACAAATTCATCCAAAATATAGATGAGTTTTACCTCTTAATCTTATGCATTAGGTACGTTGTAAATTTGTCTTGACTGTTAGATCTTCTTTCCAGCTCGGTGACCATGTCACTTTTACCTCGGTACTTGTTGTTTTCTTGGAAATGACAAACTTTCATTTTGTCATTTGAATCTGCCTTAGATCTTCACTCTGATTTATTTGAATCGTTGATCATGTAACAAACTATTATAAATGCTTGTATACGCGTAATTAATCCTCTGACAATCATTAAATGTGATCTGATCGTGTTTTTGATTAACTGTCTATCTCGGTTGAGTAACTTCACAATACTCGATTAAGTGATCTTCATCACTTGGTGTAACATCAACTCGATGTACTACATGCGCTCGGTGTAGTGCGTCACTCGGTAACTATAGGTGTTCGGTAGTCTATCAATTTTGTTACTTTATCGACTGGCTCAGTGTGCATTACCAACTCATCTTATACTTGACTATCTCCTTTTACCATTGATACTCCTTGACTCCATGACTTTGACTAAACTAATGCCAACAAAATATCTTGTAGAGATAACATAACACGCTATAAAGATTTGAATTCTTCTTAATACACCAATTCAAAATGGTCTTCTAGAGATCACTCCTTAAGATGGGAGGGCATTTTTATATATGAATGACTTTGAAATGAATGTTATTGAATGCCTTTAAATATAAGTACATAACAACTAATCATGTGAATGCATGTTTAATTAGTTCACAATGGTGAAATAAACAAGAGTTAGCCATAATTGAATGTGAATATTTGAAAAATCACACTTTCCAATATTGATTACATCATCTATAATCATATACATATTATCTACATAGACTTTACAATTTGATGATCCTAAGCCAAATCTATAAAACCCATAAATAAAATGAATGATATAATAAGAATGAAAAATAAAATCAATATAAATAAGAGGAATGACAAATATACAAAGATGTATGTGATGATTAGAAAAATAAACATAAATTTTATATAAAATTATCAATAATATATGAAAATGACCCTTTAGATGCACAAAGACATCCATTATGATGTATAAGGAATAGTCTTTGTGCATTGGAGGAACTCATAAGTTCTATAAGGCCCCGTTTGTTTGCAGGAATTGGAATTGAGTGAAAACCTTATTATCACAAAACCAGGTTTTGAAATCCTGGTTTTGCATCTTGGGGAATTGGAATTTGACTCAAAACCTTATTATAT